>PVJO010025318.1:0-22936 GCA_004026905.1 Hystrix cristata | reverse complement strand
AGAGTACAAGTGATGATAAAATAATTAAGTCAAACAAGGGAGCTACTGATCTCCTAGTAAAGTTCTGTCTGGGGTCTGGCAAACCAGCTTCCAGTGGTCAAGCATCCAGGAGGTTCAGTCTCAAGGGAAGATCCCGGCACTCGGGGACCAACTTCCTGTTCAGAGCTTTCCTGACTCAGCAATAGGAAGTCTGTGGTACCTGTGTGCGAAAGGGGAAAGGGACCTGAAAATGGGCAGTATGAAGACAGTCAAAAGCTCTGGCTGTGGCCCATTAGAAACAAAACCCAAGTCAGTGAGACGGTGGGTATCAGAATGGAGGAGCTGAGGAGCTATGCAGGACAGGTCTGAGAATCGCAGGCATTCCTGGCAACCCTGGACTCCAAGACCCCAAAATTTGGTGCTAAGATGACTGGAAGATTCCAGACTCCTAAATAATTGCCCAGGACTCAAAGACTGCTATTTGGATAATGCTTGAAATTTGACAAGTTGATTCATTGATGAGACACAATACAAGTAAGACAGATGAAAACAAGAAAGAGGTGAAGGGCCAGTCTATCAGAATTAAAGCAGGGGCAGAATCAAGATCATCATTGGAAGTGAAAACAGGTGAGATTTATGGACTAAACTATTTAAATTCTTTGCCTAGAAATTGGAAATGAACAGAACAGTCTCTTCTGCCAATGAAATCCTGGTATTTTGTTCCATATACCACAGTATTCATTAAGACAGGAAGTACAAAGGCTATGAAATGCTCAAAGTACAGCTCAGCCCTAAATTTCTATAGAACGCAGACCGCACTGGGGCCACAGAATGCACATTCCTCAGATTCACACTGGGAATTAGCCTTATTTGGATGTGAACTGGCAATACGTCGGGTGACATAGAAATCTTGTGGGAATGGTGAATGACTAGGTGTTGAAAATAAGTATTAGATTTTAGGAATGAGTTTCCTATGATAAGAAATAGGAAAAGCAAGAAATGTGATCAATGAGAAATGGTCCTCCCACTTCTTTGCAGAAAAATGTCATTTAGGTGTACAAATAAGAACCATGATTGGAGGTGAAAGGGCCTGTTGACTGTATAGAAGCATAGTAACAACTGAATTGTCTTTTAGTCCACTAAAAATTCTCTAAGGCTAGTATTTTTTATGTAAGCATTTCGATCTTTTTTCTTTTGAATAGTGGTTTTTCTGGCCTCACAGTTCTGAGATGGCTGATTTTTAAAACATTTTTCATGTAGGAAATCTGCTGTCATTCCATTTGTTTTTCTTTCTGAGGTACTCTTATCTTTCCCTCTGGCTTCATTTAAGACATGTTTGTCTTCAGTGTCCCCACAAGTAGTTCCATTTTGTATCTAGGGAGATTTTATGAAGTCTTGTGAATTTACCACTGTTGACTGGTTGTGGATAGTTTATGTCATTACTCCTTTAGATGTTGCATCTGATATCTCCTTCCAGCATTACAAGTATATGATTAAGAGATTTAATCTGTGCTATCTATCTCTTTAGTTCTTTTTTGTGTTTGACATCTTTTCTTAATGCTATATTGTGGGTAATTTCTTAAGAGATATTCCAGTTCATTAATACTATCTTTGGTTATATCTAATCTTCTATGTAATACATACATTGCTTTTTCTTGTATTTATTTCAGAAATTATATTTTTTATTTTTTAAATAAAATTTTTTCTAATTAAGACTTACTACATGATGTTATAGCGTACATATGGATAGTAAAATGGCCACTGAAGTGAGGCCAATTAATATGACCATCATCTCATGTATCTGCCCATTCTATTCTTTTTTTATGGTAAGAATAGCTAAAATCTACTCATTTAGCAGGTGCTACAATGCTGTACAATTTTACTAGCTATTATTTTAGTCCCTTTCTTGTTACTAAAACAAAATACCCTCCATTCACAATTTAAGGAGGAGAGGTTTATTTAGGCTTATGTTTTCAGTCCATGGTTGTTTGGCTCCAAGGCGGAAGCAGCATGGTGGATGGCCCTGGACAGAGGACAGCTGTGTGTGTCAAGGCAACCAGGAAGCAGAGAGAGAAGGGAGGAGGTGGGCAGGAAGATGCACTCTTCCATGTCACGGCACTGTTACCCACCTCTTCCAACCAGGCCCCGCTTCCTAACAGCACATTCGGCTCTGAACTCATAGGTGGAGTAATCCGCTAATGAGTGTAGCTCCCACAATTCAGTCACTTTCCCAAAGCTCCACTTCTGAACACGTGAGACTTCGGGAGGACATTCTAGATCTTAACCATATCAACTATCAGTCTTATGTAGTGTGTTGTTCATCTTACATACCTGTCACTCAGTAGTCTCTACTTATATCTCACTGTCCCTGCCACTCTCCATAATAAGAGGTATTTTATTCTGTATCTGTGTATTCCTCTCGCTCTCCTTGTCTCTCTCTCTCCCCCTCTCTCTCTGTGTCTCTCCACATATAAGTGAAATCATGTTGTACTGTTGTTTCTATCAGGTTTATTTCACTTAGTATAATGTCCTTGAGTTTGATACATATTGTGGCAAATGGCAAGACCTCATTATTATTCCACTGATAAATAATAATATTCCATCACACACACACACACACCCCACAATCTCTTTACTCATTCATCCACTGCTGGACACTCCTTTCCATATCTTGGCTATTGTGAATAAAGCTGCAATGAACGTGGAAATACAATATTTTCATGAGGTTGTTATTTCATTTTTATTGGGAATTTGCCCAGAAGAGAGATTTCTAAAATTGTTAGAAGAGAATACAGGTGAAAAGCTCCCTCACACTGGCCTTGGCAATGATTTTCTGGCTATCACCCCACGAGCTGAGGCTATAGGAGCAAAAATAAATAAATCTGATCACATGCAGCTGAAAATAGGTTCCACATAAGAAAATGAAATGACAGTTTGTGGATCGGGAAAAAATGTTAGCCAATTACATACCTGATGAGTGGTTGATATGTATAATTTATAAAGAACTCCCACAATTCAATAGTAAAAAATCTCAAATGACCCAGTTTTTAAAAGGGCAAAGGACCTAAATCGACATTTCTCCAAAGAAGATATAAAAATGGCCAACACATCATTAATTACTCGGGAAATGCAAATCCAAACCACTACTGATAGAAGCTCACATTCATGAGGGTGGCGATCCTTGAAAAGTTAATACGTAAGTGCCAATGACTATGTGGAGAACACGGAACCTTCATATATTGTTGGTGGGACTGTCAGTTGATGAAACTATTAGAGCTACCATGTCTGTCTTATTTTTAGATGTCTTAAATTTCCTGTGTGCTTGTTCACTCCCTATTGGGTTGAAGGGCTGATGAATATCTGGTCTGGGCCCAGTGTTTTAAATTTATCAATATGAGGTATTTGGAGATTTAACTACACAGCTTATTTCCCCCTGTTGATTTTCACTCATGGTAGTTTTTTCTTTGAGTCCTTGACAGGATGTAACTGTGAACTAATTGTTTTACTAAAATCAACTTCTGTCAAATGTGCCTATGTTAGGAAATAGTTCTCTTTAAATAATTCTCAAACCGTAATATCCATAAGAATCACCTGAGGAATTACCAAAATAGAGATTGCACCCAGGTGCAGTGGCACACACCTGTAATCCCAGCGCTGGGGAGGCTGAGGCAGGAGAACTACTGAAAGTTCAAGCCCACACTGGGCTACATAGTGAATTCAAGGTCAGCTTGAACTACATAGTGAGACCTTGTCTCAAAAAAAAAAAAAGACAAACAATCAAAAAAAAAAGTATAAAATAACCAAAATAGAGATTGCAATTCAGTAGACCTAGGTAGGGGCTAAGTAGTTTGGGTTTCCGATCTATTGCTAAAGCTGTTTGTCCTAAGAGCACAGCGAAGAGCATAGGTTTAGATTTGCTTTGGCTTTTGTGTCTGCCGGCAGCCAGAAGATTTTACTTAGAAGCTGGGTCACGCCTACCACCCCCTTATCTTGAAACCCCACAATTAGAAAAAAGCCCAATATACTAATAGCACGGATGCTATCAGGTGTTTGCTCTCTGGGAAATCCTGCACCTCCCACCTGAAAGTTTGTCCAACCTTTAAGCCCCTCTTTCCTGCCAGTTGATATTTTTAAAGAAGAGCTACAGAGAGTTACTTCTGTTAGACCGCTGATACTACAAGTCATAGTCTGTACAATAAATAATGTCTTGCTGCGGGACGGTCCCTTAAAACACCTGGTCGGTCATAATGCTCAGAAAATTTTCTGACTTAGATGACAGGGTCTCACTACATAGTTTGGGGTGGCCTTGAACTCCCAGTGATCCTCTTACCTCAGCTTCCTGAGTGCTGTGATTACAGCCATGTGCCTCCACGTCCAGCTACAATGTTTATGTTTTCATGTATCAGTTAAGTTTAAAAAAGAACAGAAAATAAAAAGTGTTCCCCCTAAAAATACTTTTAAAAATGGAAATAACCCTATCTACTTATGACAAAAATCAATAGGATAATCTAGCAGTTAATTGATAGTAATAATTAATAACAATAAAGCACTCTAGAAATAGAGAATTATTGTGACAGATAATTTTTCACAATTATCTATCATTCTCAAAATGAACAGACAAATCAAACAGTGATACCATGATACATGATGGTGGTCCCTTTGTCTTCCATTTGTGGTCTTTGAGCTAAAACATTTCCTTTGAGACTTTTAAAAAATTTGTTTGTTTGTTGTTGTTTTTTGAGGCTGTATCTTGTTATGCATTCTAAACTGGCCTTGAACTCACTATGCAGCCCAGGTTGGCCTCGAATTCGCAGTGATCCTCCTGCCTCAGCCTCTGGACTGCTGGGATTACAGGTGTACACTTGTACACTTCGACACCGGTGAGCTTTTATTTGATTTTGCTTCTGTTAAACTCTAAAAGTAACAATAATGACAAACTTACCTGACTTGACCATGCATTTTTTCCTATAATTTTTTTTTCTATTTTGTAAAACTAATATAACTCATAGGATACAAATTACCCCATCAGACAGGCTAGATGGTGTTTTAGAGTGAAGTGTGACCATAGCACTGAGTTGGAATAATTTACATTTAGCAGTACCTCGGGCTCCAAAATGTGTATACATAGTGTGCTTTAAAGGATGTCTTAACTGCTGAACACTTTCCACTAGCCTGAGGCGAAGCAGTGTCATACCCACTTACAGAGCAGGTAAGTTAAGGTGTGTGTGACTCAGATTGGTAGTGTATCAAAGCTGTGAAGCAGTGTTATGTGTGTAGGAGCTTGTTTTCAGCAGCTAACTAGCAGCCCTTATAATACATGCCAGGTGTGGCACCCACTGCTCTCCAATCCACCCCGTCATTAAAACATTGCTGAGAGCACATTTCTCTCTACTAGAATTTTCCTAGGGGCTCTATCCAGGTGCATGAAATAGGAGGACCACATATGCATTTGCATTAAAATTAGATTCTGATTTGCATATCATTTACATACTCCTACATAGGCTGTGCCATCTATTCTTAGGCAGCTTTTAGCAAAACATTATTTATTGCTACCATTAAGGTTGACATATTTTGATTTTTCTCCTCTACTTTTATCCTTTTTCAGTCTTTGACCTCAGAGTTTGATGTCTCAAAAAAAATACCAAGATGGTTATGATAGAGAGGAAAAAAGCTTTCTACTGGATTGTAGTGTGAAGAACACAAGATATATTTCAAGGAAACTTGCCTATAGATCCAAAATGTACATTGCTTTTTTCCCTTTTTGGGGGGGTAGTTTTGGGGTCTCTTTTTAATGGAGAAAAAGAGGTTAGAAAATAGGATTACAAGTTTATGAATTCAGAACACTTGGCAGAGTGATTCATGTATCTATTTAACAAATGCTTAGGGAACCCCATAATGTTCAAGGACTTTAGGAGTAGTATGAAGCATACAACAGTGAACAAAACATTTTAAAAATACCTGCTTTTATCCTTTATATTGTAGTAGCTGAGAAGTGAGTTGAGAGATGGCAGGCAAACCAATAAATGAGTAATGCGCAGACAGTTCCAGCTAGTGACCAATTCTAGGGATAAAAGTATGGTAGAGAAGGGGGATAAGGAAAATGGAGTGTTGGAAAAAAGAGGCTACAATTTCAAACAAGGTGATCAGAGAAGCTATCTTTGAGATGAGTTCACATTAGTAAAGATCTAAAGTGGATGAGAAGTAAGTTGTCCAAGGAAGCAGCATGCTTAGGAATTCACTGAAGATTTTAACAAAATGCAAATTCCTGGGCATGCCCCTCAAAGAGGTAAGGAGCAGGTCTTCCGTGGACCTCAGTTGCTTCAATTTTATTAATCATCCCAAGAGATTCTGACGCAGGAGGCTCTCACTTGTGAAATATTGTATCATTGAGATTATGGCATGTTGGGTATGAGATACTCCACAAAGAAAGTCCTCTTTCAGAAATGAACACTTTACTGCACACAAAGTAACTAAACTGGCTGGGAATAAATTCAGAAACGCTTGTGCTTAAAAAAAGACAAGCACATAAGACACTGCCGTATATATACATAGATGAAGTGGTATTGATCCAACACAGATGAAATCTAACAGTCAAATTTCACTGTTAAAATAATGAAAAAAAATACGAAATTTCTTCGCCCATCCATAAGAAAGTTTGGCTAGATTAAATGGAATACTTTAAAAATATAAGCGTCTTTGTTCAGGTTCTGATTGGCTTGAACATGTATATGATTTCTTTCTTTCTTTTGTTATTTTATTGATGTAAACAAAAACACTGAAAAATGTCTAGATTGCAAGACAACACGCTAGGCGCTGATAAACCAAGAGGAATCAGTCCGAATCCCTGGGCAAACAGAATATATATGTCTCTCATTAAGCTATTTGAAAAGCACCAAATGAAGGATTTGTTCTACAACGAGGGGCTGGCGGACTTGTGGGGCGTAGGTGAGCTGGTCTTTGAAAAGTGAACAGAGTGTTTCATAAAGACACAGGATGGAGATGCGGAGGGTCTGTGGCTGTAGAGGTGGTCTCTGTGAACAATGAAGAAAGAGAGAAAAACGTAAGCAAAGGCATATTGTCCTCAACCACAGGTACATTCACTTAGAGGGAGGTGATTTGGTTTTTGGTAGCAGGATAGACCACATGTGTCTTAGGTTGGCTTGTAATAACAAAATACCCTAAGCCTAGGAGTATGAGCAACTGAGATTTACTTCTTACCATTCTGAAGGCTGGGAGGTTGAAGAGCAATGTGCCCATCTATTATGTTTCTAGGGACCGCTTTCTTCCTAGTTGGTAGATGGCAGCTTCTTGCAGGCTTCACGTAGTACGGGGAACAATCTGCTGTTACCTCTTTTTATGTTTTTAAATTTTTATTTATTTATTTTTACATATCAATCATTTTATTTTTGTGGGTTTTTTGTTTGGTTGGTTTTGAGACGGAGTCTCATAATGTAGTCCAGGCTAGCCCTGAATTTGGGGTGATTCTCCTGGTTGGACCTCCCAAGTGCTGGGATTACAGGCACGTGCCACCACACCTGGCTCACTTTCTTTCTGTCTTTCTCTCTCTCTCATTCTTTCTTTCTTTTTTGAAGATTTTTTATAATTTTACTTTAGTGGTATGTTTTAGATACATATAATAACATTCATCATAGGGAATTTGTACCTGTACATGATATAAAGGCACTAACCCCACCCTGCTGAGCTCACTTAATCCTAATAACCCTCTCAAGGCCCCACCTCCAAACACCATCACGTTGGAGCTTCGAGTTTTGAAATACAATAGGAAGTGGGCATAATTCAACCTATAGCATTGTATGAAGGAAACAGCTGTAGATAAAAGTGAACCCTGGAGGGGGGGGCTGGTTGTGAAGGCTTTTTTATGTCATTTTAAAGGAGTCTGGCCTTTTTCTTTTAACAACTGAAAGGTAGATTTTTTTTTTAGCAATCAAAAAATATTCATTTATTGGCTACCTTTTGATTGTTAAAAATCAAATAACCTGAATGACCTGTTCTACCAGTTATTAGCTTCCTGACCTTGAATGATTACTCTATACCTTAGTCTCCTAATCTTATACATGTGGATTAATAGTACCTTTCACATTATAACGTACATTTTCAACATGAGAAGTACAAAATATTGTCAAACAATGTATTGAAGACTTCAACTGCATGCATTAGCTAAGAGTTGAGAGATGAGGAACCCGAAATGGGGAGAAAATGTCTCATTTGCTCTACACCCGCTATAACTGACCATAGTTTCAGACATTGTGGAGGAAGATGGGCCTGGAAGCAACAGGACTTCTCTTGAATAAGAGAAAAAACTATTTTGAAAATCTTGTCTGTTGTAGAAGAAGAGGACCCCCTACCCACCCACCCATACCACGGGAGTGGCAAAAAAGAAGCAGTGGGATTATTCTTTCTCCAGCAATTGTCTTAATCTCATTTCAAAGTCATTTGAAATATATAACTATAATGAATTGTCCTTCTATGTTCAATTCTGCATTATTTTACCCTTTTTATTTTTTTTTTTTGTACTGGAGATTGAACCCAGGGCCTTCATATGGAGCTACATCCCCCAGCACTTTTTAATTTTTTTTTTTGAGGCAGGTTCTCACTAAATTGTTAAATTTCCCAAGCTGGTTTGAATTTGAGAACCTCCTGCCTCAGTTTCCTGGAGCGCTGGGATTACAGATGTGGGATTACACCCAGTTTATCCTTTTACTTTTGTGATTTTTAATTCAGTAGACTGTAAATTGTGTAGGAGAGGGCAAATTTAATACATTTATTACCTGTTGTATCTACCACTGTGTTGGGCATATGTAAAAGCATACAATAAAAACTGGTATTAAAAAAAAAAAGTGAGAGAGAATGTTAAACCCCCCCCCACCGTCACTGACCTTTCCTGCTCAGCTCTTGGTACTATATATTTGACCAGTATGCTCGTCTTCTTGATTTATATAATCCACACAATTTTATCTACTGGGTTTTAGGTATGTTTGTCCAGAATCAGCTGGCCGGGCTGGTGGATGCTTGGGAGGCTGAGGCGGGAGGATAGCCACAAATTTGAGGCCAGCCAGGACTCTATAGTCTGTACAAGCAGACTGAGCTAAAAAGGGAGACCTGTCTCAAAACCAACCAACAAAAACAAAACAAAACAAAAAGGTACTTCAATTCCCCCAGATAATTGTTGCCTACTAAAGGAAAAAAGAGTATGTGTGAGAACTCCTGAGTGTGGACCGAGCATTCATTTATCTCACTGGTAAGATGTGTTGGGAATGTTGCAGCCTCCCGACAGGGCGGAGCACCTTACCTTTCTTCTAGCGGGGCCTGGCCTAAGAATATGGAAGTTTCCTCGGCCGATTTGATTACTGGAAACTTTCTTAAAATTGCAAATGTCAGGCATTGGGCAAATGGAGAGGAGTGTATTTTAGGGCAAAGATGTCCTAGGAATGTCCAACAATCCCTGCCGAGAGTGCCATGTTTTTCTTACTGGGATCTTAAACAACTTACCACAGGGTTTTATTTTATTTATTTATTTATTTATTTTTTGGTGGTAGTGCCGGGGATCGAACTCAGGGCCTTGTGCTTGCAAGGCAAGCACTCTAATCACTGAGCTAAATCCCTGGCCCTACCACAGGGTTTTAGAAGATCATATTCCACTGTTAATCTCTATCATTCAAAATACATGCATTTTGAATAAAATAAAGAAACAAATCATTGATGCAGTACAACCCTACACTCTGGAGTAAAGACGGTGTTTAGCATACTGACCAGTTTGGGTTCAGTCAGTATTGATATTGCAACTTCTTCCTCTTCATATTCTTACTTCTTCATTTTCTTGTGGATCGCAGATGAGCACACAAGTTGTCCTGGAGCAAAACATGGTTTTATTTCAATCATCACTTCAAGTCTCCAGAAAAAACTAATAAATGATAAGAGAAAAGAAAAGTAGAATTTAATAAATTTTATTAAATCATGATCCAATTTATCTTAGGTTGGGTATTCGTGATATTAGTAGTTTCCCTAGCAAACCATTGTAGCCAAAGTCTCATCTTTAATGTCACACTGAACATCTATTAGTTATTCGTGGCCTCACCTGGAGAGAGTCCCTTTCCTCAGGCAGCAGCTGGGTCTCACGTCCACGCTGCACTGAAATTTGTGCAGTGGTTTTCTTACTGGAGATGTCTTATCAAACGTTTACTGTCTCCAAGTTATTCCATCTCTCAGGGCCCCGTTCAAGTCCTATCTGTTCCTTAAAGATCTCCCAGACTGCTTCTGTGGAGATCGATTTTTCTTTTCTCTGAGCTTCCAGGGAAAAATCTACTGCATTGTTGATTCACTATCTCTCATTGTCTATTTTTTTCAAATAAAATTAAAAAAAAAACAAGTGTTTATTGAACAAAAAATTATGCTAGTGTTTGTAGAGAATAAAATTAATAGAGGAAATTATTCCTTCTCCTGAAGACCTATTGTCTCCTGGAAGTGGGAGATGAAATCAATATGAGAAATTCGGACTTAAAGATTTAAAGCATTTTCAGGAAAAGAGAAGTCATGATATGCTGGAGCCTGTCACTACCTGCCAAATGAAGGAGCCACATGAATACTATGCAGAAAAATGACAGTGATGAGGGGAAGAAATTGGGAAACAAGGGATATATTTACAAAGGAGATAAAATTGAGTTTTAGCTTGAAAAGTGGGTAAAATAGAGAGAGAGAGACTGTGGGGAGGTGGCATGGAAGCGTATGCTTCCTTCACCAAGACTGCAATGTGCTTGCTTAATTTCTTCTCTTCTCAAGGCAAAAACACGTTTCGATAAAATGATTGTTTGTTGTCCTCTTTTCCAATCCTACCTTACATATCACAACTTGTGCATTGTGTCCAATGCAAAAGCTATTATACTAACAAGGAGTATATAAATCATGATTTCATTTCCAGAGTCCTATTATTTTTGTCCAACTTTTTAAAAAAAAGTTGAAATTTCTTGTTAACATGTAAACTAGGTGAATTTACTGATTAGACTAAGTCCAGAAAAATTGTTCTCTAAATAGCATTTTTAATTAACTACCAGGGGAGAATTCTTTACAGCTTCTGAATTTAATGGATACACATATGTCAAACAAGAGTCGTGGCTCCTTATGAGTATGGAAACATATCTCCTTCTTTATCCAGCATCTCACATCCTTGAAATCACATAAACGACTTTCCTTTGAGGTGTGTATTAATCTAATTCAAAAAGCAGAAAGTTTCTCTGTCTTTTAAAAATCATTTTCCCTTTCTTTCTTTCTTTCTTTTCTTTTCTTTCTTTCTTTCTTTCTTTCTTTCTTTCTTTCTTTCTTTCTCTCTCTCTCTCTCTCTCTCTCTCTCTCTCTCTCTCTTCTTTCCTTCCTTCTTTTTGTCTGCTAGAGTACAGCAAACTTCTGAAGGTGTAGGAGTTGTTCCTGAATTAGTAGTTGGTCCACTTATCTTTCTCTGTCTCCTCCTCTCCTTTCTGACTTACCAGTAAAGAGGAAAAAGTAAGATGATTTTTTTTTCTCCAAAGACATCTCTTTTCAGTTTCCTCAGCTATTAAAATACTTTCTTATGTCCTCTTATGCTTAGTTGTCCCTATGTGAACTCCAGAATCTGATGGTTCTTTTACAATAATTAGAGAAAAGTCTGGAATAATTGCATAATTATTTTTTGTCAATTGCCGGTTAATATCTCTGTCTGATCCTCCTCTCCCCACAGAAAACAGAGATATCTGTGTTTGTTCTTTGACAGTTAGTTCATCACATAACCACTGGGATGGGCATAAGAAAAAAGAAGTAGGCACACACCACACGGTTGACCTGATAGATTACAGTTTCCGTCATGAGAAAACAAAGGAGGGTGGTATATGGCTTGGTCAGGGCAGCTGGCCTGAACACGTGCACCAAGTTTAGGCTGAAGAGAGATGCTCGTCCTTTTGCATCCTGCTCTGAAGCCAGGCAGAGGAGTTGCTTACATTCTTGTGAGCGCGGCTTCCTCTCTGTGATTACCCAGGGACCAGCCGAGCCTAACATTTCCTCACAGTTGCTAGACAGGGTTATTTCTCTTCTACACGCCTCTGTGATATGTCATTTGACTTTCTTTCCATTCTGTGTTTTTATAGTCCTTCCATTTACACACACACACACACACACACACACACACACACGCACCCCTCCACCTTACTTGCCTTGAAAATTTTTTAAAAATTGTCTCAAAATATGGATGAATTTTAATTTTTGAAAAAAATATGTGAAAACCTATTTCCCTGAAGTCAAAAGACTTCATTTTAATTTCAGATTTACTACTAACTGAAAATCTTGGCAGAATCACCAACTTTTCATTTATAAGTTGCAGTTAAAAATACTTGTCCTACTTCCTAAGGTTATTTTGAGGTGGGATTAGAGAATATGTATGTTTGAGTAATTAGAAGTGTTTTTTTTTTTAAAAACACATAACTAAGAGATTAGTCATTAGAGACACAAACACAAATACCTTTACTTAAAAGTAACAGGTTAAAAATATTTTGAAGTACTTAACCTTTTTAGTTTGCATCCAGAAAAAGCTACTGCCTGGAGAACCCAATAAGTACCCGTAACAGCTGAGGAAATAAATGATGGGTACTGGCAGAGCTGTAGTGGGACAACGCAAAGTCTCTCTCTGATTTACAAAACCCGCTGTTACTTTTTGCTCTCTTTTTTAGCTTCATCCATGTAACTAAAAAAAAAAAAAAGCATCGAGTTTTTCAGTGTGCAGTTTTTTGAGGGCCAGATGAAAAGAAAGAAGTAGGAAGTGCCACCTGCCACTGAGAGGGTCGCACACTGACAGGATGACAGTTGACAGAGCCCAGGCAGGCGCGCCCTGCCTCCCAGACCCCGCACAATAGAAAAGAGGAATGCCAGGAAAGGCCACGGAGGCCTGCACCGTTTTGTGTCCTAAGGTTAATATTCGTTCCCCCTAAATGTAAATGTACCCGCGGGGCTTCTGCTCCATGGCTGTGGCCAGAGCCCAAGTCTTTGTCCCCTTTCCAGCACAGCTCCACCTGCTGCTCCTTTCTTTCTGCTTCGCTTTCCTAGCCATCCCACCCGTGCAGGCAGAAGACCATCCAGCCATTTACACCGTCAAAAATCTATTACTCTGTGTAATTTATCTGTTTGTTGAGATTAGAAGGCACACAATCAACAAATTTGAAAAGTGCAGAAGACATAGCAATGAAGATTTCAAAAGGGAAAGGATTTAGGGAGAAAAAATACTGTGATATTGTAGTGTGGAAATAGAAATATCTCAGATATTTTAATTTCCAACAGTGTAGCTGAAAGTTTTTTTTAAAGCTTTCCTACGACGCTTTCTTGATTCTCATGAACCCTTTGTTTTCCGAGAAAGAAACCCGAGATTCCCAAGAAAAGTAAGTGATTAGTTGAAGTTGAGATTAGTACTCAGAGCATCATGGGTTAGAATCCACGTCTCAGAGACCACACACCCATCCTCAGACCTCTCTCTATAGGTTACGTCTACAGGTTTCTGCCTCTTTGCTATATTAAGGATCCAAAAGTAACAAAGTAGCTTATATCTCAAAACACTAGATGTTCAGAGTCAAGCATTCTAGAGAACATATGCTTCTCCTAAGCAGTTTACATACTCAACCACCAGCCTCACAGGAAACGCTGGCAATTGTTTCTCTCTTGGACATGAAGTCGAGTGTAAAAGCAGCCTCTGGGGAAAGCGGGCTATCAAAGTGCTCGCAGTGTTGCAGGAAAGATGCTCAGAGAGTGGCTGTCTCTGCCAGGACAGAGATAATGTCTGGCCCAAACTCCAGATCCTGAGTGTGCCTTACCCTGCCCTCCCACGGCCGCCTCTGAACACCGCTCAGAGCGCTGGCGGGCCGAGCCCTGCCACTGCTTGCTGTGCCCCAGAGCGGTCCTTGGGTGCAGGATGCAGGCTTCAGTTCATACTCCAAATGCATGTTTAAAAAAATGCCCAAGAAAGAGACTTGTCTCTCCTTAAATCCTAGAAAGGAGCTTATGTAAGTAGAAAACTCCAGATTTTATGGTCAAGTTTACCTCTAGTTAGGGACAAACCCTGTTTGTTTTGTTTTTGATACCGGGGAGTGAACTCGGGATCTTTGTACTGAGCTACATTCCCAGCCCCTTCCTCCCTCTTTATTGTTATTATTATTATTTTTCATCTCGAGACAGAGTCTTGCTAAATTGCCTAGTCTGGCAATTACTCCTGCCTCAGCCTCCTAGAGCTCTGGGATTACAGACGGACAACGCCATGCCTGCCTCTTTCTTATCCTTGTTAGCTTAGCCAGAAGGGTAAGTCTAAAAGTCAGGGAAAATCTAAATGCAGTGATTGCGGTGACCTAAACAGGGTCTTTGAATTTGCCCTTTCCTAGCCTTAATTCTCAATACTTCCTGTTCTGGATTGGAGAGAGAGAGGAGTGAGTACAGTCTGATGCCTCTATGTAAAATATTAGGGCCCGGATGAGCTTCTTTCTTTATACTTTCTTTTTCAACATATTTTGATCCTCTAGTGTGGGATCTATGCCCAACACAGAAGTTTAAGTTAGTGAGTGTCTTAGTCTGTTTGGGCTGTTAGAATACTTTAGACTGAGTGGCTTGTAAGTAGAAATATGTTTTTCAATGTTCTGAAGTCTGGGAGGTCCAAAACCAAGGAGTTGGCAAATCAGTGGTGGCGAGAGTTGGCCGGTGAATGGTGCAAGCCACCAGCGTCCCGGCAGGTGAGAGGGGCGAGGCAGCTCTCAGGGATCCTCCATGAGGCGTAATCCCACCCCCGGCAGCCCTGCTCTCAAAACTGAATGACCTCCCAAAGGCCCCACCTCCAACCCTGGCACACTTAGGGGTACGATTTCGACATTTGAAACTGGAGGGTAGGGAGGACCCCCCAAAATTTTTAGTCTATAGAAGTGAGAGTTTAGATATAGACATTCGAGGTATGATTGCAATATGTGGTACATCTTTAAATTTAAAAAAAAAGTATTACAGTAGAAGACATATTGCCATTAATCCCTTCTGACCTCCTCGCACACACTTCAAATACACTTATCCCTTCATTCTTGCCACTTTCATGAGAGTCTTTACCAGCCATGATCAAGAATATAGCAAATGCTGCTGCCGAGTGCCATCCAATGGAAAGGCAAGCTCGCAAAAAATTACAGTGCGTCCGCATCTACCTTACTCACCAGATCTCACACCGTGTGATTTCTGGCTCTTCCCCAAAGTTCAGATGACCATGTAAAGCAAATATTTTTTAAAACAACACCGAGATTTCATCTCACCCTAGAAAAATGGCTATTATCAAGAAATCAACCAATAACAAATGCTGGTAGGGCTGTGGGGAAAAAGGAACCCTCCTCCACTGTTGGTGGGAATGTAGACTGGTCCAACCACTGTGGAAATCAGTGTGGAGATCCCTCAAAAAATTAAAACTAAAGGTTACATTTGACCCAATTATTCCCCTTTTTGGTATCTTCCTAAAAGAATTAAAAGCATCTTAACACAGCAGTATATGCATATGTGCATTTAAAGCAGCACAATTTGAAACAGCTAAATCTTGGAAACAGCCCAAATGTCCACCAATGGATGAATGGATAAAAAATGATGTGAGCTTTTTATACAATAAAGTACTACTCTGCCATGAAGAAGGATAAACTTGAGACATTTCTAGGTAAATAGATGCATTTTTAGACCATACTCTCAACTGAAATAAATTGGACACACTTGTTTAAATATCCCACCATTTCTCTGGTGTGAGAAACTGAAAGTGTAAGTAAGGACCAAAATGTATAATAGATGTTGGGAAATGGGAAGAAAATGTTCAAATGAGAAGGAGAACAAGGGAGGGATACGGGAAGAATGGAAGAGAGGGAAAAGAAACAAAAGGAAATAAAAGGAAAAAATGTAAACAAAACTTTTGTAAATAAGGAGTGGAAGAGGGATTGAAGAGAGGGGAGGAAATGGGGAAAAAACAATAATGAAGATATATTATGTACAAGTGCAAATTTCCTATGAATGTGACCATCACGTATATCTAAAATGTACAGATAAAATTACCTAAAAAATACGGAAAAATTCAAAAAAAGACATGGCATAATTATGAAGCTATTCCAAGGGAAATAAATCTATTAACACTTTCCTTAAAAAAAAGAAGAAGAAGAAAAGAAAAGAAAAACAAATGTTTTGAACTGATTCAGGACATTGAGGCAGCCATAACAGTGCAATGAAAGACACAAAAAAGACTTCCAGAACCACTTCAGGAAGCGGTAAGAATGCTGAATGTGTTGGAAGTGAGGGGGAGTATTTTGAGGAGGACAAATGGCAATGTGCTTTACTGTGATATGTTGTTTAAAAATAATTTAAACATTCACTGTATTTTTTGATCAAACTTCATACAACTAAAGAGGTGATATTGTCCAGGTCTCTGTCTCTGAAGATTTTAATATTATATCTCAGTCATTTTAATTCTATTTATCAAATTCATAGCACTTAAAAATTCATAATACTGTGCTATTTATTTAAAATTCCTTCATTAGTCTCTTAACAATAGCTAATAAATAAAAGAATTACTCAGAAACAAATAGGAAAGAAAACATATATTTCTGGTTGAATAAAATATTTGTGACAGATAATATCCTTTTTGTGTTTTTTTTCCCTTTTAGCAATACAGAATTTCTGCTTTCTCCTTACCAGCAAATCTTCCTCATGATGATTATTCAATACTGTGTCTCGAGTCTACTCTGAAGTCGCGTGGTAAGCAGGTCTGCGGAAACTAGGTCAGTCATATGCCTCTCCAGTGCGGGGTCAGGGTGTTTGGATCCATTTATTTTAATTTCAAATAAAGTAGCAGAAGAAATATTTTTGTTATCCACTGGAAAGCACCAAAAAAGTAGAAATTGCTATTCCCACTTATCATTTTCTCAGGATGTGGAAGGAAAGTTAATTATCTGGATTAAAGAAAAGAAAAATCATGATCAGGGGATAGCTATGAGGACCAGGTGGGGTATCTTAATGGCATATTGTTCTTGTTTTAATTTTAGGGCAATACTCACAGGACAGTCATTAGATACAGTCAATATATAATTTGGGTTATTAAATCAGCTAAAAAATTTCAAGCATATTCAGGTATGTCAGCTCACAAATTTAGATTCATGGTGAGACCAGCAGAACATTTCTGTCTGCCCAGGCATCAGTTCATGGATGTCCCTCACTGTACATAGGTGCATGAAGTGGCGGGGCTGCTTGTTGGGACTTCTCACCTGAGAAGAAGTAGCATTCCTCTTGCCTTCCATCCTCCTGATTTTCATCACCACCCTCCTTGAAGCTATCTCCTGGGCAGTCCCCCTCCCCCAGGCTTTTTTGAGCTGTGGTTTTCTCCGGTTTGTCTCAATTATGAATATACCTACATCTATTTTCCCTATCCTAACATCTATGCAAAGTCCTCCTCTGCTAAGTACTCCTTGGGTTCTTCTTGTCCTTCTGATTATATTTCCACCTTCATTATGGAATTGTCACTTTAGTGGGAACTCACAAGAGAGGGACAAAAGCATTGTGTGTTCAGTGGCTCACTTGGAACTAAAAGTTTTTCAATCAGTGTTGTGGAAATATTTAATTTATTGAAAAAATAATCTATAAAGACTAAAATAAAATGCCTAATAATGATGTAATTCTAAAAAAAGTACATTTCATGAAAGATTTTTATAAGTCACGGTAAGAAACAATGTCTCACTGAACAAAGAAATAAGCTGAAGAAATTCAAATAAGAATTTAGAGACATTTTAAACTTTAATTATCAAATGAATATGTTTATTAACAAAAATGTATGCCTTATCATATATTAAAAATAAAGCTGGTTGCAACCCACTAAATATATTTCATAATCCACTAACTGGTATTAATTTGGTTAGTGAAAAAGAGATAAAAATGTTGAAGTTCATGTTGATAGGAAAATTAAGATGGAAATTTCTTGTGTGCTGTTTATTATGACTTTATTAATAATCAAATTTCATTTTCTTGAAATATGTATGATGTGGCACAAGTCATTGTAAATAATACCAATTCTTTCCTGTGACAAACTGCTTAAAAGAAGCAAAATTTGCTCTTATTTTGACTTCATTAAATATCTATTTCTGTGTTTCTCATCAACTCTCTTACAAGTTTTTTTTAATGGTATATTATTTTCATTTTCTTTGGTGTCTTTCCTCTCTCTCTGTCTCCCCCACCCCTCCTTCTGTCTCTCTTTCTGTTTTTGAAATAGGTTCTCACTATGAAGTCCACAATGGTCTTGAACATGTGATTCCCTCACCTCACCCTTCTGATTGCTGGGATTACAGGTGTGCAGAACCATACCCCATTTCTTCATAATTATTTTAGAATCTAGCACTTTGTCCCGGTGTTTAAAGGTTTGTGCTCAATATCTAAAAGGAAGAATGAATAGATTCTAAATCCAGCTTTGCCATATTTCACAGGGTGAACTTCCCAGTAAATTTGTCTTTGAAGGAAGACAGAGAGGAGGCCAAACGAAGAGAAGCCTTTGGCAAGGAGAGTGTGAGCAAAGTCTTGGCGATAGGAAGGTGAACCTGCCACATGTATGCACAGGTCAGTGATGGGCATCCAAGGACGGAAACCAAAATTAGAGAGAAGAAAATAATTTAAAATGATATTTGAGACGAGGGGACAAAAGGTAATGGTGAGGAAGATAAGCAGAGCAAGGGAAGACAGACAAAATGAAAGTTTGATATTTTGCTCATTGTGGAAATGCTTGATTCTCATCTTCCTGTATTTAAGTCTCTGGTTTCCCAGAAGAACAGGTGACCGTGTGACAAGGCAGCCTTTTCCTTACAATGGTTTTATACAGCTCGATTTCCAGCGGGACTAGTGAAGTATCATTCGCTGATGTGCAAAAGATCTCGGAGAACACAGATTTCATGCATTTAGACCAGGACTTAGAAAAGCACACTTTAGTCATCAAAAAATGGATCAACTTCAGATAAGGTCAGCACTTTGTTTCTTTCATAATACGTAACGAAAATTCGCCATTATTTTATTTAATGTGTCATTTCTTAATTTTTTTCTGTTGTATCGTGATGTCAAAAACACTATTAAAACTCAATATAATTAATGCTCAGAGATAAATATGAGGCTTACCACACAATACTTGCACTTTACTGAAACACTAACACATGGACGGACACTAATACAAAAGAACTGAGAGGCTAAACACGTATAAGTTTGCGTGCAAGGCTTTTGCTTTGAGTTCAGTTGGAAAGCAAATATTGTCAATTTGAGCAAACACAACAGAAATTTTGATAAGTGATCAAGGAAAGCTAGAGCCCAAATTGTCTATTGTAGCATTTGCTGAATGGCTTAAGGAGCTGCCAGAAAATCCATTAGAAGCCTTGCTTATCAGCCATAAAGATGAGGAAAAATTGCCTCAGGCAGAATTGTTTCTTAGATGACATTGTCTGAAAAATGAATGCTTTTTCCAATTAATAACTATATAGCAACTTTGAAAAATTTTACTAATTCAGTATGTGATATACATGGCCATGCTTCTTTCTATTCCATAAAAAGCTGTGGTCTGTTTCATATAAAAGTCTTTATTTCATGAGCATTTCTTAATGAAATAATCTTTTTGCTATTTAATATGGTAATTAAGATTAGAAAATAACAAATGAAGGCATCAAAGCAGAGGTAAAAGCATAGTGCTTTGGAGTGGAGTATATTAGGTTTGAATGGTAGCTGCAGGATTTCATGCAAGTTACTATCCTCTTGGATTTCAGTTTCTTCTCCAGAGAAATAAAAGTAATAAAGCAATGTGGCAGCATCCCTATGAGAATAAGTAACATATATAAAATTTTGAGCATAAGCAATGAAACTAATCTATAGAAAAGGTATAAAATCTTAAATTGTAACTTCATTTATTTTTAATTAGGGAGCAAGAGATAGCAATGAAATAAGAAACAGAAAAAAGCCTTAGCATTTCTTGAGCATTTCTGGCAACAGACCCAATGTTGAGGTTATTTCATTAAATTTTTCAAAGAGTGCTTTTCCCCCATTCTGTTTTTCTTTACCTCTGGAATTTCTATTAGACCCGTATTTCATTTCTTCACTCTATCTTGTATGTTTCTTAACATCCATGTCCATTTATATTTCTTTTCAATATTTTTTAAAATGCATTCATCTTTTGCTTTCAGTTCTGCTATTTATTTATGTATTTGGTCACATCTAGTGCTGGTTGAGATACTGGCTCTTCGATTATTATCAGTCTGCTGCTTAATTCTTCTAATGAGGTTTAAATTGTAATTATTCAATCATTTATTTTTAAGAGTGTTCTTTGATTTTTATATTTGCCCGATTTGGGGTTTTATCTAGATTTCCCCTCATTCTAGTGCTGCCCAGAGCCAGGATGGTGTATAACTACCAAATTCCTAACGCAACACACAGGTGAGATGGGTGGGGCTTCTACATACTTACCATTATCCATCACTGTAAACTCTTCAACTTATTATTTCCCTTTATGCTGAATTCCCCCAACCCACCACAAATGAAATGGTATATTTGGGCTTTCCGATGCCTACATTTTATAAAATTTTTCAAATTATAATTGACTCAGAAATTTAAAAATCTTTTATCTCTTGTAATAATCTGTACTAATGTTAAGAACCATACCACAAACAAACCAAATTAATCTGACTTGTAATCATTCTTGAAAAGATTTTTATTATTCAAGGCATGATGAAAATTTGAGAGCTAAAAATGACCCTAAAAAAGAATAATTGAGCAGTTTTTGTTTCTTCATCCATAGCAAACATTTGGCTTATTTCTTTTCAGTCTCTCCTATCAATACTTGAATTATAGTTTCTGTAATATTAACCTTTATGATTAATCAAAATTAAGGCGAAATCTTTGAGACTGTCCTGCCAATCACCTTTATTTTCAGGAATCTTCAATGTAAAAACATCTTTTCAGATTGGAGGTAATTTCTATGTGCATGTACTTGGAAGTGTAAAAGCTATTGCCATGAGAAAACATACTCAAAGATGAATGATAGCTGAACAAACTGTAAATATCAAGTTTCTGGTTCCAAAAGGGACAAACTGGAATTCTTCATGATATTTGGGTACATTCAGTTATAAATGGCAGAGGTGGACTTTTTGTTCTCATAAGCAAAGTCTTCTGTCATTATGAAAGTTATCAAACAACATAGAGTCATCTGTTTCCCCAAATCTTACTTGACACTGAGAAACTGAGCAGTTCATACATTTTCACATGTGGCTGACCATAATCAAAATAGAAATACTGGTTTGAATAAACACTTAGCCAAAAGAAGAGAAAACTCATAAATCTGAAAAATCAGATATGAATAGAATTTTACATTTAAATATTATGGATTAAGTTGAATAAGGAATAAAATATAGTGTGTAGACAGTGAAGGAGGAAAGTAAATACAAAAATTCCTTTCCTATGTATGTCAACATTAAATTTCCACACCTTTGATATAAAAATTATAGTTTTCCACTGAAATGATCCATCTGCAACTTTAATGCTTTATAAGTAGATGTCTACTAATATTAACGTGCTGTCAGAACTGATATGACTGTAATCGGTGTAGTTGTCTTAGAGAATAAATGGCAGTGTGTGCATGTTGCCTGGAACCTGTGGTTCCATTCCTAGTTATTCGTACTGCGGAGAAACTCTCACATAAGGGCACAGAGAAACGTAAGGAACATTGCTGAGACTGGACGCCAACATGGTGATCATTCCAGGGAAGACGCCTAAAATAGAATACTGTATGTAAGTGAGAAAAATTAGCTAGATGCACTTAGAGTGACATGAGGGGCCACCAAAACATTGTTCGTACATTCTATCTCATGGATGAAAGGAGAAAGTAGAATGAGATATATACAAGTAGGAAATTTAAAACAAACATACATAAACAATGTCATATTTTATTAATCTATATACATATAGGCAAATAAGCATACGCAAGTTGGAGAGAAATATGCTGACACATAAAAACTCATAAGATATAAACCAGACTTGGAATTAGAGGAGAAAGGGAGGTGGTGAGAAAGCATACATAGAAAGGATAATAAGTAACAACAGCATGCAACAGATTCAGGATAATACTAAGACAAGTTCATACGCTATAGTAGTAGATGAATATCAGGCTAGGAATGAGGAGACATTCAGTCCATACAAGTCATCAAAAATAAGGGATTCTAGCTCAGTAGTAGAATGTTTGCCAAACACACACCAGGCCCTGGGTTCAGTCCCCAGTACTGAAAAAAAATTTGTTAATCATTACTAGAATGATCAAATAAATATAAAATAAATTAAAGAATAAAGGCAAATCTGTAGAGGTACTTATGTTTGATTTTCACACTCTACATTTGATAAAAAAACACAGGTACTACTTCTGTAATCATACCTGGATGGGAGTCAGAAGGAACAAGCCCCAATCACCATCCTTAAGGAATGACAAAGATTTATTTTATTTATTTTATTTATTTCTTTATTTAGTTATCTAGTTAGTTTTAGTTTTTTAACACAGGGTCTTGCTGTGTAGTCTTGGCTGGCCCCGAATTCACTGTGTAGCCCAGGCTGGCCTCCAACTAAAGGTGATCCTCCGGCCTCAGCCTCCTGAGTGCTGGGGTTTCAGGCCTGTGTCTCCATACCCAGCTGGGATGACAAAGTTTTGATAAAAACCAATCCCATTAAGAAGCCAAATGTATTTTATATCAACAGCAGGAAGAAACAAAAACAACAAAAGCTATTCTTGAATTTTGAGAAGTAGTACTTTTTACCACGTATTAAATAGCCTAAAGAAAATCTGTGCAAATCAATGACACATTTATAATAGGCACCTCAAATTCGACCTACCAAAAACAGAAGTCTTGATTTTTACTCTCCTTTTTTGGTCACCACAGTT
>PVJO010025317.1:0-22197 GCA_004026905.1 Hystrix cristata | reverse complement strand
GTGGAGTTTTTTGGGTCTTCTATGTAGAGTATCATGTCATCCGCAAATAACGATAGTTTCACTTCTTCCTTTCCTATCTTTATTCCTTTTATTTCTTTCTCTTGTCTAATTGCTCTGGCTAATGTTTCTAGAACTATGTTGAATAACAGTGGTGACAGTGGGCACCCTTGTCTTGTTCCAGATTTTAGTGTGAAAGCTTGGTTTATCATATATGGCTTTTACCAGATTGAGATATACACCATCTATTCCTAATTTCTGTAGTGTTTTTATCATGAACGGGTGTTGGATTTTGTCAAATGCTTTTTTCTGCATCTATTGAGATGATCATGTGATTTTTGTCTTTGACTTTGTTGATGTGGTGTGTTACATATATTGATTTGCGTATGTTGAACCATCCCTGCATCCCTGGGATGAATCCTACTTGGTCATGGTGTGTAATCTTCTTGATAATTCGTTGCATTCTGTTGGCCAGAATTTTGTTGAGAATTTTCGCATCTATGTTCATTAGGGAGATTGCAATGTATTTGTTGTTTAAATGTACATTATAAAATAGAAGGGGAGAAAATAAGTCCATCTATAAACTACACAGGAGAGATATTCAAAATACAGCATTAGAGGAAGGAAGAAAATGAAAGGACAGAAAAACTCGATAGGCAAACATGAAAGTAAAAAGATAGAAAAACATGATAGGCAAATACTAACATTAGTATTTGACTAGACTAAGACAAACTGCATCAGCAATGATAAACAGTGTAGGTATATAAGAATAAATGGTACAATTCACCAGGAGGTTATAGTAATGCTGATCCTCAGTATGCTCAAAAACAAACGCTGAGATGCAATACCATGTTAGGTAGTCACCTTTGGGTTTGGGAGCTTGGGTTTGAATCCTAGCTCCAGAATTTATTAGCTGCATACCTTAGGTGAGTTATTGAACTGCTCTGTGACTCACTTTCCATTTATCATAAATTAGAATACTAATAATATATTTTAGAGGTGTCGTGAGGATTAAATGCCCCAGCGTAGTGATTACAGTCTGGCATTATTACTGTTGCTGCTGTTGTTAGTATAGTGTTGTCCTAAGCCATAAGATTAAGAAAATAGATGAGTTCCAAGAAAAATTAGCCTATCACTAATCTTATTAGGAAATATTTAATTTGTTTCTCTCACTAAAATAGATATGTTTGAGAAATATTTGAGAAAGCCATAAGATAGCCACAATAAAACATTTAAACAGTCTGTCTTTAAAGTCATTGCCAAAAAAATACATATATGTATATAAATCTACATAACAAAACTACAACATGGAAAAGAAAAAATAAATGAAAAACAACTGGCAACCATAAAATAAGGTGAGAGAAGTTAACAAGGCATAGTCATAAATGTAAATGACTTAATGTATTAAAATACAGCATCTTAGATCATATTAAAGTACGAATTAAATGCTTTGCTAATTGTGAGATACTTGTAAAAATGTGACAACAGGCTAAAAGAAAGAGAATGAGCAAAATGCATTAAAAATGTTAAGTAAAAATTATAGTACAGATGACACTTTTATTATGAAGTCGGGTTACAAGGTAAAATTACAGATAACAACATTGTACCATTAGTAGCTGCATGATATAGCAATAAATTTTTCAAAGCATACAAAATAATGTTCTAAAACATTTTCAAGTGCACAAAAATCCTTGAGAAAATTAAATATTAAGTAGATATTCCTCAAGCCTTTACTGAATAAAATAAATTTTACAAGACTACAAGGAACATAAGGTAAAACTGAGGTCTATATTTCTCTACATTTGGGACCTGTTTTCTGAGATCCAGTTCCATGGAAGGATCTGATGTCAGCTCTTGCCTGCTTGCTCCCTAGGCTGTCCCAGTTCCTCCTCCTTGTCTATCCCATCCCTGGATGTGCACTGTAGAGGGGGAGTTCATGAGAGGCCTCCATCTTGGGGACCTGTAGGACATTTGATCCACTCACATTCATAAAAAAAAACATTCAGGACCATGCTGAGTTTATTACCAGACCCAGCAGGTATGTGTTTGGAGACTCTAGAAGGCTAAGCAGGAGCGGGAAGATATAAAAGCCTTCTGCCAGGTTGACAGGGAGTTTCTCAAAGGTCTTGATGGGCTCCTCACTTAGTTGGAAGGTGATCAGTGGAAGCTGGATACATTCATAAGGACTTGGAAACCAGGGAAATCAGTTCCTCTTCCTGAGATTCCCATGTCCTTTGCCTGTATAGATGTATTGTATTTGCAGCCTGAGTCTGAGGGCCTCTTTCCATCTATAATGTCACCATAACCTCTGTCACCTTGCTGGTATTAGGTTAGTCTGGGGTTCTCTACATAGTGTAGGGCCCGGGTAGGAACAAATCTCCAATGTGTGGATAATTCCCAACTCACATCTGTTTCCTGAAATCCAGGAGTTAGTTCCCATTGCCTGATGATGGTGGATACTAGTACAGAGGTCTGGACAAGAAGTCAGGGAACCTGAGGTATCAGGGTCCATTCAGGTTCACCCAATTCTTTGTCTTCTCCTTCTTTCTTGATGGCGCCAACATTCTACTTGTCATCCAAGCCCCAGGGAATCATGTTTGATCCCCACTGCCTCCTTAGCTAGAAAGAACCTGGGAAATCACAGTACTATACTTTATCATCCTTCACATCGATGTACTTCACAAGAATACAGTAATGTCTTCCCTATTACATCCTTGTTACAACTGTTAGTGAGGATCTATTTCAACTGGGTTTTCTCCCTTTCATTTTATCCTTTTATCTTTTCAGCATTCACATTATGGATTTTTAAAATCCTTCTCAATGTCACTGTTTTGTCAAATGGTAAAAGCTTAACCAAAAAAGAAACAAATTATTAATCTACTGCCAATGCAGATTATACATGAAAAAGGGATTTGACTGTTAGCATTTAAAGGTCATCAATTTTAGCCTCTTTGCTACCTGGTTAAAAGCATGAAGATATGCTCTGGGTGAGTAGCGGCACTGGTCAGCTAAACCTTCCAGAAATTTTCACTCAAAGACTAATTCCTCTGAGTTGGGGACAGAGCTTCTAGCTAGCTGGGCTGTGCTTTGCCATTGTTGTTTTCACATGCCATTTCTCCTCTCTCTACTTCCAGGTTGAAATTGAGAAGTTGGATTACCATCATTATCTGCCTCTGTTTTTTGATGGGCTTTGTGAAATGACATTTCCCTATGAGTTTTTTGCTCGGCAAGGAATCCACGACATGCTGGAACACGGGGGTAACAAGATTCTACCTGTCATTCCACAGCTCATTATCCCGATAAAAAGTAAGTGAACAGGTGAAAAAGCATCACTCAGTTTATATGGTGCCGCTTTTTGACAACTTGCTAATTAAGCAATAAAACACAACAGACTGAGGCGATCCCCAGGTTTTGCAGGAATTCTATAAATTGACTTATGAAGCTAGACAACCCAAATCTCTGAAACTATATCCCATCATCCATACTACACCATTGCTTAGCCACATAAATAAGTGGAATTACATGAGGTTTGCACTAATTTAAATTGCTTTGGGGTAATGAAACCATATTGACACTAACTTGTACATTCAGAAGTAAAGGATATATTCTTGTGTGTGCATACTGCTACTAAATCCCAAGTTCTTTCCAAAAGGCATCACTAATTTTTAAATTATAATAGAAATGCAAATATGCTGAGTGCTTGTTAGGTAGTGGGACTCATAATTTTAAGGAAAATGTCTGGAATGGAGAAAACATTAATCCTTTTAAGAATCCAAAATTTTTAATCTATAATAGGCTGCTGCAGTGACTAGAGAAATATGTCCCCCGGCTTTATCTGTCTGTAACCTGAGATCATGCTGCCTTTCTTCAGCAATTTACTCAAACCTGAGTACCTTGGACTGGTCTGAAAACAGCCCCCTTCAACAGCGTCTCAGAGACTTTCCCATGAACCTCCCCAGCTCCAGTATAAGCCCCTTCCTTGCTCTCGGTCTAGTCTTCTTACCTTCTAGCCTCGACATCAACCTACTATATGGGCACCCCTGGTGTCCATGGTAAAGACTCAGAAAACCAGTTGTCCTCACCCCAAATGGCCAGGCCTGGCTCCTCGTCAGCACAACACCCGGATGCTGCCTGTCCAGAACTGCCTGCTGCTCTGCCTGGTGGCCACCACTGTACCTCTTGCTTTAGCTGCTAGTTAAAAGCAAGAATTAGCCAGGTATAGTGTAATCCCAGCACTCTGGAAGGCTGAGGGAGGGAGTTCACAAGTTCCAGTGCAGCCTGGGCAACTGAGTGACTCAGTAGGACCCTGTCTCAAACTAAAAAATAAAAGATCCTGGGTTCAGTTCCCAGTACCACAGAGAGAGGCAAGGGCAAGTGCCTCTAAGCATCCCTTCTCCTCAACTGTACCCCAGGCATTTGCACTCTTGTCCCAGTTGCTCTGGTTTCCAAGGGCTGAGGAGGCCCTTCTTCCCCTCTCCAGACCTCACCTGTTCTCCTCCTCTACGACAAGCTGCTTCCTGGAGGACTGACAGGACAGACACTTCAGCAGTCTAGTTGGATTGGGGCGGGGGGTGATCCTCATTGTCTCAGTTGCACTCTTGCTATATGGTTGGTCAAAACAAGAACAAAATAGTTCATCATGGGATGCTCTCTCAAGGTCTGAATTGTCTAATCTTATTGGTGGTCATTTTCACTGGTTGGAATTAGCATCATTACAGGAGTCTAGGCTTTTGGCAGCGCTGTGCTTGCAGCTCACCCCAAATCCACTCTTAAACTTGCTCTCATATCTATGAGATCTCCAAGAGATCATAGCTAGCTAGGCGATATCTCTACCAGGACCCAGTAAAACCAAGCAAAAGGACAGTGCTACTTGATATGCAGTTCATATGGCAAGAATAGTGGCCCTCTGGAGGAGACCTTATCAACCAGCAGCTTCCCTTCCCCTAATGTATCAGCTGTGCGAAGAGTGTTCTTTAAAAGGCTTCAGGAAGGACACTCAGCACTGAGCCATATTAAAATCTTTCCCAAATGTGATTTATTCTTTCAAGTGGGTCATGCTTTTTAACACATTAAATTCTATTTGAAATGCTACGTTTCTAAAGGATGATACGCAAGGTCCATTGATAAACAAAAAAGGCCCAGAATAGTCTCCAGCGGAACTCTCTGCACTTTTTCTCCTGCACCTGTCAGAACAGCAACAATATCCAAAGATCTGTCCTTTTCGTTAAAATAAACTCTTCATGTAAGACTTGCTGGCTTCGCAGGAGTCTCCCACAAATTCCACATCCCCTGGTGAAGACACCTAGGGCAGGAAAAGAGTAGTTAAGTAACATTTTGACTATGCTTTTCACAATTAAAACAGACCAAATCAGAAAATTGCAAGCGAAGGTGAAGTGCTTTTCAATGTTGTTTGATTTCTGTTCAAAGATACATACATGAATTAAGAGCGAAGTGATATAAGGACAAAATTGATGGTACATACATACTGGAAGTCATTTACTAATGAATGAAATATTATTAACAACTCAGTAAACATGATTTGTCAGGGAAAATGAACTAGATATGAGTTTGATAATTTAAATTTCAAGCAGCCATGACAATTTATCTTGGTGGATATTATTACTTGCCTACCTAGACTTTTGATAGTACATACTCATCCTAAGTGTAACTCTGCCTCTCCTTTCTAAATCTATTTCACTAGAAGCCAAACTTTTCTCAGGAAGAAATGCTGATGAACTATGAAAGATCATGCATAGTTCCAGCAAAGTGTGAAAAACATTATGTGCATAAACTAAATCTTTCAGGTGAAATTCTGGAATGAGGCCAATTGATCTAGAAGCAGACTGATGTAAAGAATTGGCATAACATGGAAAAACTGTGTGTGTCTTTTTTCAAACCACACTATTACTGTAATATGTATTTTATCCAGGGGCAGAAATTAACCTCACAATCACCAGCTAGCAGTTCTAGTTAGTGTCTATGAAGCCAAAGCAAAATAGATAAACCCACGATAAGGCTGAGAGCTATGATTAGCTGCCCATCTACTCTCAGAATCAGGAATTAATTTCAACAGATCTTAAAGATGTAATCCTAGAAGAGCAAAAAGACACATTCAGTGATTAGAGGATTTCAAAAATGGAAAAGGGGTAGAAATACAATTTTCTTTCTCCTGCTGCTCATTCATTCAAGACTTCAAGTTTTGCCAAGCTTGGTGGCACACATTTGTAGTCTCAACTATTCAGAAGCAGATGCAGGATGATCACATGAGCCCACAAGTTCAAAACCAGCCCGGGCAACATACCAAGACATCTCAAAACAAAGACAAAAACATTCGATAATCACCAAAATAGTGAGTATCTGATGCCTACATTCCATTAGTGTTGCTTTATGGTACAATTACCATTACTTCCTTTTCCCAGTGTCCATGTTCTTAAGTTATTCTGGGTCTGAAACTCCAGAATATAGTGGCATAATGTACCACAAAGTTTGTGTGGAGCCCTGAGTTTTGAAAGCAACAGCAGAACGTTGCAAAGAGGGATGAGAAAAACAGAGCCTCCATCTAATTGGAGATTGTGGATTTACATTTGCTCCATCCAGTTAGAAAAAGACAAACCCATCTCTACCCTACAAGCCACAGCAGGAGGAAGTGTCTGGACTTTGAATATTAAATTCAGAACAGGATTCAAGTAGTCATCAAGAGAACAGAGAAGGGAAACCCAACCTGCAGACTGTGTCTGGCGACCTCTTCCCTCTGTGGAAGGAAGAACAACAGCACAACCTTGGAGGGGCATGGAGGAAATTACTACAGATAGGGGAAAAAATATTTTGCACACTTAGAGAAAAAGAGTACCTGAATGACATTTAGTGCAGGAATAAGAAGAAACTTGTAGGATCCTCTATGACAGCCTCAGGATTCAAGAAGAGGGGGCTACCATGAAATAGAAGCCAAAAACTAGAACAGGAGCCTGGACTGCAAAAAAGGCCAATTTCAAATAGGATAAGGGAAATTTAAAAGGCCAGACAAGAACTGAAGTCTCCACAAAAATGTGGAGATAAATCATCTTTGCAGTATCCACTTAACAAATGTAGCCCCTGACATTAAGACTCTCTCAGTAAAGAAAAAATACTCAAAAAGCCAAGCCAGGCATGTTGGTAAACACCTGTAATCCCAGCACTCAGGAGGTTGTGTCAGGGGGATCATTGCTAGTTCAAGGCCGGCCTGAACTAGAGTGAGACCCTTTCTCAAAAAATTTTAAATAAAAATAAAAAGTAAGTGAGAAAATAGAATAAAATGGATGGTGTAGGACACAAACAGAAGCTAAAGATGTATGTTCCCAAGGGGAAGTGTCACACAAGAAAGGAAACCAATGGCAGAGGAGAGGGAAAAACATTTCCTAAGAGAAAAAGGAGCTCTGATGCAGGTAGAAGAGAAGAGGCTCACAGTGTTCTAAAGAAGAGACCCACACTGACAAATATTTTGCCCCCATATTTACATAACATAAAGAAAAAGCCTTCAAACATTTGGACAGAGGAAAATGCACTACACACTAAGAAATGAAAATAATTTAGGCTAAAACTTTCAGCCTCCAAAAATTCTGGACAGTGGAGATCTGTTTAGAGGATCAGGGGAAGGCCACGTTGGGCACCATTGCGTCTTGGTCATATGAGTAAAAGGCCTGCGGACTCAGAACTGTAACAGCCTTCTGCCCTTCATGCACGATGTTACTGATGAGGCTATCTAACACTGAGAAACAGTAAGCCTTAGGAGCCGCAAACCTAGAGTTAAAACTAAGTAGTTAATGCAGAAGAATTTCAAAACTGCACAAAATGTCAAGTAATAGTTTTACAATAATGACTCTAAAAATCTAGAGAAATTTGTAGTTTAAGTCTTGAAAGTCAATGGACAAGATGAAAGTGGTTAAATATATCTGCACATTAAAAGGAAAAAAATAATAACAGGGAAGTACTAAGTACTCAAAGCACAAAAAATGAAGAATATGAAATCAACCATATTAGCAACGATTGACTTTCAAATCGTTTCATAAAAAATGTAAACTGAATATAAATAAAGCATCACTTAGATATTTACAAAATAAAAGATAGGTTGGAAACAAATTTTTACAAGATAGGAAAAGTAGAACTGAATGTAAAGAAATTTCAAATGTATAAAGAGGATCAATTTATATTGATAAAAATTTTCAAAATAAAGCTGTATTTGTCATGACCCTCTGTATTATAACCTAGGCCAGCACATTTGGGAAAGAGCCAGCTTCTTATACTGATATATTTTTGTTTCTGAAGAAACAGCAGAGTTACTGATTTAAAAATAATAAGATGCTCTCCTGATCTCTGGTACCTGACCTTTGGCTCTAAGATCCAGGACTTTACCAACCGAAAGCGGACAGCAGGCCCTGCCAAGACCCATGTCCCAGACTTCGGTGTGGACCTGGAGGATTTGAAGTGTGGGGTGAGATGCAGGCTCCTTTCAGAAGGTGTGGATCGGCCTAAAGGACGCCATTTCTTACCAGCCCCCACTTTGTGTCGATGCTGTTGGGCTGAGGCAGGTCTAGCCAGGGCAAAACTAAGGCTCAGACACCCTGGATTCTGCCACGAGAGCCTGGGCAGGTCAGAAAAGCGCAGGATGAGTTGGAGGGGAAAATGAGTAACTTTCTATTTTATGTTTAGGAAAAGGAGAGGTGCTGCTTCATTTGTGATGGGATTGATTTGAGAAATAGAATGTAGTCCTTAAGAGTAATTGGTTAAACAGATGGTGTACCGAAGACGTGATGTAAGATGTACAAGAGAAAGAGAAACTCTGTCAACGAGACAGTGGTTAAAAGAAAAGGCCAAACTTAGATGTAAAAAGTAAAAGTACAAGAAGAGGACAAAGGGAAAACCAAATAATCTGTTGTCTGTAAAGAAATAGGAGAAATAATTCACTGATCTCAAGAAAAAAGTCTTGCTTTAGGATCTTCTGTGGGAAACTGGTCTTCATAGTCACCTTGTATTTACAAGAATTTAACTCTGCTCTCCAAACAGACTTTCTTTTCCCTCCTCCCATTTCAATATGGTGATTTCATAATTTTGTTTAAATTAGTGATGTATTTTAACATCCTGACATCCCATAAAAACTCCTCACTGTGTGTTGTGCATCTACGATGACTACATTTCTTTTTATTTTATTTTAATGGTACATTTTAGATGTACATACTGATAGTATTTATCATGGGGGATTTGTACCTGTACCTGATATATCTTGTTGCTTCTTTTTTTCCCATTCCCTTTCCCTCCCTTCTCCCCTTCCTCCCTCCTTATTTACAAAAGCTTTGTTTCCATTTTTTCTTTCCATTTCTTATTTCTCTTGTCCCTCTGTTCCTTTCCCCCTCCCCCTCCTTTGTTCCCTTTCCCATTTGGACATTTTCTTCCCATTCCCAATATAATACATTTTAGTCTTTATTTACACTTTCAGTTTCTCGTACCAGAGAAACAATGCGGTATTTAAATATGTGTGTCCAATTTATTTCACTTAAGAGTATGATCTCAAGATGCATCCATTTACGTAGAAATATCTCAAGCTTATATTCTTTATGGCAGAGTACTACTTCATTGTATTTAAAACCACATTTTCTTTATCCATTCCACTGTTGATTGGCATTTGGGCCGTTTCCAAGATTTAGCTATTACAAACTGTGCCACTATAAACATGGGTGTCCATATATCGCTGCAGTATGATGCTTTTAATTCTTTTGGGAAGATACCAAGAAGGGGAATAGCTCTATCAAATGGAACCTCTAGTCCTAGTTCCTTGAGGAATCGCCACACTGATTTCCATAGTGATTGCTCCAGTCTACACTTCCACCAAGAGCAGAGAAGGGTTCCTTTTTCTCCACAGCCCCTCCAGCATTTGTTATTGGCTGATTTGTTGATAAAAGCCATTCTTTCTGGAGTGAGGTGGAATCTCAGGGTTGTTTTAATTTGCATCTCTCAAATGACCAGTGATGCTGAACATTTTTTCATATGTCTATTTGCTGTTTCTACTTCTTTATCTGAGAAGTGTCTATTCATTTCAGTTGCCCACTTTTGGATTGAGTCTTTAAATTTTGGGGGTCCGATTTTTTTGAGCTGTTTATATATTCGAGATGTTAGTCCTTTATCAGAGGAATAGCTGGCAAAATTTTTTTACCACTCTGTGGGCTGTCTCTTCACTCCGTAGGTAGTTTCTTTTGCTGTGCAAAAGATTTTTAACAAGATTAGATCTAGATCCCAGTTGTTGATTCTTTGTGATATTTTCTGGGCAACTGGGGATTTGTTCATAAAGTCCTTGCCTATACCTATGTCTTCAAGAGTTCTACCTAGTCTATCTTCCAACAGATTTAGTGTTTCTGTTTTAATATTTAGATCTTTGAGCCACTTTGACTTTAGCTTAGTGCATGGGGAAAGGTATGGGTCTGGTTTTAACCTTCAACATGTGGGGTTATTTAACCTTCCAGTGAGGTTGTTTGGCCCCTTTGAATGACTACATTTCTTATACTGCTTGTTTTCCTCATCATTGATTGTTGACTATCATTTTGCTTGCTTGATTTTTATGTACTTAATAATTTTTTAGGAGAACTTCAATTTTTAAAAGAACATTATTTTTGAAATGGCCGGAACATCAGAAACACCCACCAGTTTTGTTTTTCTTCTGGAGATGGTGTTCTTCCCCCATCCATCCTTCTGCCCCTAAACTAGACCATGCAGTCTCCTGGTTCTACACTCCTGTTACTCCTCTTGATGTTCAAGTTTTTGTAAACCATGTGTCTTGTTTTCCTCATCATATTCACAGTGCACATCCACCATTAATTTCCTGAACATACATAAAAGGTATGTCTTTTAGTCCTTGCATATCTGAAAAATTTTCCATCTATCTTGTTTATTAGTTTGCTTGTGTTGAACATTGTCTTCATTTAGAATTTTGAGATCATAATCTCTATTGCCTACCACATTCTTATGTTGCTTTGACAATGTTGATGCTATTTGAATTTTGAGTCATTTTCTGAGGACCTATTTTCCAGGATCTCTGAATGTTTCTTGAGAATTTTTTGGATTTTTTCTTTTTTCCTGGTAATGTGAAATTTCATATTGATTTTTGACATGTTTGGGTTTTTTTCCACTAATTTTCTTGGGAATTTTCAACACATTCATCTTTCAGCACTAGATACTTCTGGATTATTTGTTTAATAATGACTTCTCTTTCTCTTGCTTCTCTGTATGAAGTTCCTGTTACTAACATGTTGTACCTCACGGGCTCATTCTCTAATTTCTTTATCTTTTTGTTCATATTTTCCATTGCTGTCTCTTACTTCTACTTTCTTGAAAATTTCCTAGACTTTTTCTTCCAAAATTGAGTTAATGTGTTATTTTCATTAATATAAATTTCCTTTTATTCTGATCACGCCTTTTAAATAGTGTTTTGTTCTTTCATGAATCTGTTTATTCTCTTATGTCTGTGAATATTTATGATAGATTTATGGGGCTTTTGTTTGGTTTTAAAGGCTATTTATAGTTTTTTGGCTCTCTGCTTTTGACTCATTCAATTAAAATAAATTTTTCTTTGGCTAGCATTTAAGAATTGCTTTATCTTTTATATAGTTAACAGGATAATATGGTGGTTAAGAGCACATGCTGGAATCAGACGCCCTGCTTAGAATCCTGGCTGCCCCATTTAGTTGCCATATATAAAGTCCCGAGATGAGTTTCTGCTCTATAGGTTTATGTTTTATATCTAAATGTCCTGCCAAAGTCTTATGTAGTCATAGGTAGGGCTTTGGGGAGGTGATTGGATTATGAGTGCACAATACTCAGTAATCAATTAACTTCACTGAAGAGTTTATAGCTAAATGCGATATTGGGAGGTGAAGCCTGGTTGGGAGGAGCTGGAGGCTGGGCGTGGAAGTGGCCTGGAAGGTGTATCTCCCTTCCTCCTCTCTTGATCAATCTCTCCTTCCTTCCTGGCATGCCATGAACTATTTCACCTCTGCTATGCCCCTCTCCCAGGCCACCCTGCCTTGGAGGCAGCCAACTATGGACTGAAACCTCTAGATACCGTGAGCCAAAGTAAACCTTCCTCAAATTGTAGGTGTCAAGTATTTTGTCCCAGCAATGAAGAAAGTAACTAAAACAATGTGACACCATTGCCTCATCTGTGAAATGGGAATAATAAATATATTTATATTTTTAATTTGTCAGTCAGTGGGTTCTTCATTTTATAATGTATATTTTTGATGTCTTACCTTATTTCTCAACTTTATTTAATCTAATAATTTATCAGATTTTATTTTTGATGCAGTAGATTTATCTATTTTTCTTTATGTTTTGTTTTGTTTTTGTAACCTCTTGAGTTAAGTATGTATTAATTTTATTTTTGTTCTTCCTCACTAGGTAATCACAACATTTAAGGGTATAATTTTGGTCCTTTAAACAAATTTGGTTTTATTACATTCATTTTGGCATGTATGCTTTTAACTATCACTATATTATAAATATTTTATATTATAGTTTTGGTTTATTCTTTGATCCAAGTACTGCATTAAAAGTTTTGAATATTTCAAGATTTTGTTCGTATTGTTAAGTTGTATTTATTGCTGTCTGGGAACAGAATGTGGCCTTCTCACTAATAACAATTATTTTTTTGGAATATACTGAGGTTTTCATTGGGTTTTTGTTTTGTTTTGTTTTGTTTTTTTTCCATTGGGTTTTAAGCAATGCTGATTATCATCATCATTCCATGGAAGATGAAAGAAAGTATACCTTCTATATGAGATATAGTTTGTTACATTTTAATATTTATCAAATTTATTGATGTTATTCAAATCCTTTACATATTCATTTTATTCATGATCAGTTAGGTTAAGGACTGAAATTATGTAAAAGTTTCCCACTATATAGCAACCAAATCACCTCAAGTAATATCAGTCCCAAAAGTTTTCAGTGGGCTTATAGTTTTCCAGAGCCATATCAATAAATCCTTTCAACAAAACTCCCCTCCCTCAGATGACAAATGTAATGCATATAAAATATGAAATTTGTCCATGTCACACAGTTTGCAAATAGGACAGTTAGAATTTCAACCACACCTGTGCTTCCTGACCTGCTTCTGCTCTTTATGAAAGCTCAATGTTGCACCTATGGCTACAAATCCTGTTTCTCAACCAACCTTATTCTGGGCCATAAAAAAAGATTCAAATACATTAAAGGATGGAAATCAGACAAAACATTAAATAATCAAAATACAATTCATGCTGAAAATCAATTTATAAAGCAATAACTGGAATATTCCTATCTGCTTTGAAATTAAATAGCCTATGTGCCAAATAAAACATCATAATTAAAGTAGCGTGTATGTTAACCATTAAGGAAAATACATACCTTAAATGTGATTTCAAAAAATAAAGGATAATAGTAAACTAAATATTCATTTTAATTATTTATAGAAAGAGCACCCAAAAAATGCCAAATGAACACTAAATATTACCTTTAAATCAAAGTGTAAAACATAAAAAATAACTATGCAGTCGAGAGACTCAAAAACCAAATGTTAGTTGATTCTTTGCAATTACTAATAAAATTGATAAATATTTGACAAACCTAAAAAATGAGAGAAGGCAGAGATGATAAGATCAGAAATGAAAAAGGAATTGTCACACAAATCTAAGAGACACTGAGAGCATCACGATAGGAAATGATGATCAACTTTACCCTTAAAAGTGAAATTTTAATGAAATGATCATGTTTTTGGACTGTATAGCAAAATTGACACCAGAAAAATAGAGATTAAATTAAAAATAATCTATAGAAAATGAAGAAATTAAATTAGCAAATGTAGTCCTCCCTATAAATATAGCTCAAGGGTCACATAGCTTCTCTGGTTAGTTGTGCCAAGTACTTAAAGAAAAAAACCTTGTACAAATTTTCTCAGATAATAAAACCAGAGAATGCATACTTCAGTTCATTTAAAAGATTACCTTAACCTTGATACCAAAACAAATAGATATTATATTAAGGAAACTCATAAGACAATTAAACTCATGAAAATCTTTGGAAAATGTCTAAAACATGTTACTAACAAATGGGCTCCATCAATACGTAAAAATGATAGTACCTCATGATGAAGTTCGTACTGCTTCTTTAAAGTGGCATCTTCCAGATTCTTGGTGGTTTTTCAGATGTGTGTACCCTCGATGACCCAGGCAATTTCACTAATGCTAAACTGAACACAAAGATTGAAACCACTTGATTTCTGTAATTTGGAAAAGATTATGGATTAAGTGAAAAGTAAGCCATTTTCACAGATGACCTTAAGCTACTTAAAGAAAAAGTCACTTGCATTTTTAAAGCAAACTAAGAAAAGAATTCTCTTAATCTGATAAAGGGAATTATATCCATCACAGTAAGCTACATTACCTTGTAATAACAACCAATCCCCCAAATCATAAGGACTTAAAGCCCTTGATTTAAAACAGAACAGGTCTATTTCTCCCATAAGGAGCTGTCTCTTGCTGGTGAGCAGGGAGCTTTGTTCACTGCAGCCACTTAGGGACCTGGCCTGATGGGGCTGCTGGTCACAGGCCCAAAGGGAACAAACAGGAGCTTGGAGGTCCTTCCCAGGCAGTGAAAAGCTCCATTGTAGAAGTGACACCTTTCAGTTCTACTCACTACTCAGTGGCCCCGGCTTGTCCAGTCTCAACAGGGCCCTAATGTGCAGTTCTACTGTGGACATTACAAATAACATACTTTAGAGCCTCCGGACTCTTTCATATTTCTCTGAAGAGTGTCAGCTCCTATTCTACAGGCAGTCAACCCATTACACACCGACTCCAAGCTGTGTCTCCCTGTGGCAGACAGCAGCAAAGCTCATCTCATCTCAAGCTCTCTCATCCTCCAGCTGTTGCCCGTCATCTGCGCTCTCTGAGGCTTCCTCCACGTGAATTCTTAGCAATCAGTTAAAGGGGAATTTACTGAAGATTTTCAGTTTACACCCTCCTTCCCAGAAAGCCTCCTCCGATTTCCTACCTGCTCTGCCAGCCCAGAGTTCCCCTCTCTGTCACCCTAGGGAATTTGCTCACCACTTTCTTATTCCCTGGGCCACACTCTGACTTGACAAAGTAACAAGACAAAGATTTCCATGCTTCTATCAGCCCGGCACATGCCCACCTGTTTCAAAGAACTGTGGCCAAGGGGAAGGGACCAAAATGAATTGATTAACCTAGGTCATGTAACCCACAGTGTCACAGAGGAGAAGAAGAACAAAAGAACATGAATTCTATGCCAGAGAAATCTACTTTACATCACCTATCTGTCTGTTCTTCAACATTTCTCAGTTGTCTAGTTATGCACAGCCCTGGGTGGGTCTGACTCTACCAATGAATCATGAACATGAGAGACATGTGTTCCTTTTGGACTGGAGCATCTCAAAACCAAATGTACCATTCTTTACATCTCCCTTCTAATCCTGTGTTGATCACCCATGAAAAATGATTAATCTGAGATTAAGGTTAATCTATTGCTGCAGCAAATTTAACCTATACTGACCAATTCAGATGCCCAAGTGAAAATCCACAGCTACTAAGGAAAGTGGAATGTGGAATATTGCATTTTAAAATATTCATTTTCGAAGGAAGTCACCTCTGTCTTGTGAATTTCCAGTGAACCAATAATACTAAAGACTGCTTCTCTCTGTTCCTTTCTAAGAGTTAATATGGCATATCTGAATGTTACAGACCTGAACCTGGTTCTGGTGCTAGCCCTACAGGTTTGTGCAAGTTCATCCATCTTGTTGAGCTCAAGCGATGAATAATCATCTCTAAAATAAGGAAATTAATTCATACCTCAGAGAGTTGTGGTGCAGGGAGGTAGTGTAGAAGTACACAGGTATGAACCATCACAGACAGGTAGGGTTGTACAGTCTTGCTATTTGATAGTTACTGGACTTCTGCCTTCCTCTCTCCCCATTTCTCACACTTACTTTTAATTGCCATGCTATCTTTAATTTTCCATCTAAGTGTAGTCATAATATAACTGCATGTATTTATGTGCAGAAATAATACATCAGTGAAGGCATAATGGTAGCACTTCAAGGCAGAGGGTAGATGACATTCTCAGAAGCATTGAGCTTTTTCCTGGCCACTTGCCAGAGCCAGGAACCCTTCCAGACATGTGAAGAAGCATCAAAATCAAGTCTAGCCTCATATAAATAGAAGTAGCAGAGGTGGCAGGAATGGAGATTACAGCTCTCCATGACACAGAAGATGACAGAAGAAACAACTAAAAATAATAAGGTGCATTTTCAAACTGAATTCAATATGATGGTCCCTTTCCCATTCTCAAATAAATTGTCAGTGCTCAATGTTAAGGCTCAATGTCTTAATTTATAAAATTAGAACAATATGGCACAGAACTTACTGGGTTACTTTCATGGTTAAATGAGTTAGTATATGTAAAGATTTTAGCAAAGCAAGTGGTATACATACAATACCTGTTGTCATTAATCATCATTGACTTCGTTATCTTCTGCCTTAGCTATGGCACACTGTTTAGTCACACAGACTAAAATGTCATCAATTAAGTACAAGACCAGTTATTAAATAAATATAAATAACCATAAAAATCAAATGTTTTCATGTGAATATTGTCAATAATCTTTAGAAATCACACTAAGGTAAAGTGATTTTTACACAAACAACAATAATATATAAAATTCCTTAGTAAATCTAACAACACTGTGCAACATGTACGTGAAAAATACTATAAAGATCTCCTGAAGAAAGTAAAGTCCACAAAAAATAGTTGAAGTGATATCATTTTTGTAGTGGAAAGACTCTGTGGTAAAAATGTCTGTTGTTTCCCCAAATTATTCTCTAAATGTACTGAAATGTTTTTCAAAATACCATACATATTTTAACTTGATCAAAATGTTTTAAAGTTTGCCTCAAAATATATTAGGCTTAAGAATAATAAAAAATATTGAGAAAAAATGATAAAGGTCTTTAATTCTAAAATATTGAAACAAAGTTATAACCATGCAGAATTATGTTTAATACAAAAGAATTATAAACAAAATATTTATAAAATCTTTAAAAATATTTTTCTACTATGTTACTAAATTCTACAATTATATGCATATCCACTATTTTATCTAAACAATGTTGTGTTATTGGAACATTCAGATTGTTGCTAATTATAAATAATACTAGTTTTAACATTTTTTCATTATTATTCTTTGTGCATGTATGCATAGTTCCATAGACTAAATACCCACAAGTGAAATTGTTGGGTTGTTATATGTATTTTTATGGTTTTCACTTTTACTGCTTTTCTAACTGTTCTTTGGAAAAGTTGAAATGATTTACAATATGGTGTCTATTAGGGTATATCTCTTCCCAAACTTATTTCTACTTTGTTAAATTTTAACAATTTTTTGTCAGTGTGATATTCAAAATTATTACGTGATGCTTTATTTTTGGTCACCAATTAATTTGAGCATTCTGGAATATTAACTGCTCATTTTTATTTATTATGTGTTATCTGCTTGTATTCTTAGCCTTTTTTTTTTTTCCCTTTGGTGCTGGAGATCGAACTCAGGTCCTGTGCTTGCAGGGCAAACACTCTAACCACTGAGCTAAATCCCCAGTTTTAGTCTATTTTTAATGGGACAACTCATTCTCTTCTTGGATGATGATAGCTATTTGTATATTAAGGTTATTAACAAATAACATGCCAAAATACTCTTAGAACTTATTGTTTGCTTTTTATTTTGTGTATTGTTTCTGGTTTAAAAAAAGAATGAATGAGTAGAAATGTTTCTGTTTTGTGATTCTACAGTAGCAAATCATATCTAATAGTAGAAAATGTTCTCACTTCGCAAAAAATCATAGCAATAATGGATTTTATGCCTGAGAAAGTCATTCATGTAGCTTATAACCATCTAGGATGAATAAATTTTACCGCTTTGACTTAAAATTATTTTTCCTTATTCTTCAGCAATGTGTCTGTATCTGGAAGCTCTGTTTTCTTGATTATAGTTGAAGGTAGTAAACCATACAATAGAAATCCAATTTTCTGAATGGAAAGGTTCTATAATGTCAGTAGATTCTTCACATTAGACCCTTTCAAAGCCTTAAATCTTGAGTTCAAAGGCTTCACTTATATCTCGACAACAGGTTTCAGGGCCATCAATATGAGAATAAACACATTTCACAGCTTTCAAGCTACAGAATCATATTTTCTTTAAATCTGTTAACATAATTTTTTAAGGTAAAAGAATTTTATTTCAAAAAAATTCAAAACAAAAAAACTTTCTTTAATTCCATTGGGACTGTAAGAACAAAAGGACTTCCAAATTCAGGCTGTATCTTAATTCCCTAAGAATGAGGAAGAAAAATAGCATAACAGAAGTAGAAACAGGTGGTGTATTTAAAAAAAAAAAATCCCTCTGGGATAAGTTAAAGGGTTTTTAACAGTACACACCCTGGCTTTAGTTCACAGCCACTGCAGAGATTTTAAAGCCATCACCTGCTCATATAGGAGAATTTAGCCTTCCTTTTAGGATATCATTAAAAGCACCAGTTGAGGCATTTTACTTACGGTCATTGTCAATCCAGTAACATTCATCACAACCATGTTAATTCAGTCAAGGTTTCAATTAAACTATTTCCTCATAGCTACTATTACTGTCAATGTTGAGAGAAGTCATTATACCCCCCAAAATGATCAAATAGCTCTACATCTAGGTATAAACCTAATCAACCAAAATTCAATGTTAGTGTTATTCATAAATACATATATAAAATTTTTACATTTATGTATATTCTTTATTACTTAATATATTCTATATAACAAAACTCTTCTCTAATATTGAAAGGCAATAGACACACTCTAAGCTGTTTTATGCAAGCTTAGCACACACACACACCCTAAAAGAAAAACATTGATAATCCAACACCCAAGGGCCACTTCAACCATCAAAATCTTTTCTGCAATCAACCCATTCAGAGAGTTATCTCTTGAAAGACCTCCCATAGGTCTTACTTGTGACCTCATGGTGTCAACATAAAGGCTTCCTTGTAAGCCACAAAACCCACAAATTGTTATGAGAAGTGTAACTACTCATATATACACTCGATCATGCATTTATTTTAAAATATTAAAAAGTACGGTCCACACACCCATATTATTCTGTTCTCATAGTCAGTGCTTCCTGCCTACAGTTTCTGAAACACTTGGCTTAATGTGCCTATGCATCCTTCCTAAGGAGTGAGGTGATAGGGAAGCATGCATAGGAACAGCAGAAAACTCAGAATCTCAAGCCTCTGATTTTGTCTGGCTGAGAAGACAAAATGGGACCTCAGGGTCTTCAAGCTTGGGAAAACTACTACAGTACAGCCTCACCCTCATTTTATACATGCCTACACACACCCATATACTGCTCATTACTTTTAAATGACTCCAAGAACAGACATATTCACTTGATAAAAGCAGTTAGAATGTCTCTTTATTCTCTGGGACTATGACCCCAAGTCTCTCAGTGGACTCTCAGTGGAGTCTCATCTCTACAAATTGGGGCAGAACCTCTAATGAAAGGAGTCTTTTCTCCTAATATGTTGCTCTCTTCCTGGAAACTCTGCACCTAACATCTGTTCAATACTGGAGTTTGTCCCTACATCTGGGAGCCTTCCCCATCTCCAGACAGGGCTAGGTGCTCCTGTGATTGGCTGCTTAAGTATTGTACTCTTCTTAGGAAAGATCATCACAGTGTAAATTATTTAAGATATTAAATTTTAGTATCTACCTCCATACTATATTACAAACCCTAAGCAAGTTATGCTTTATCTGTTTTATTCACTTCTGTCTTTTCAATTCCTAGACAGAGACAGGTATATAATATATTCTCGATAAGTATTTGATGACGAAAGATCAGTAAATGAATCTATGTGGAATGCTAAATTTAATTCCTGGCATATAGAGGTGCTCAGTACATGTCAGCTATTGGTACTATGAGTCATCACACAGATCTGCACAGTACTAAGCACTTTGGGCCTCCCTGATAGACTCTTGGAAAGAATGTCAACAGCCACTGTCCTCAGAACAGCACTTCTACAGGACCCCAGTTATCTTATGGTAAACTGAGCTGGCTCTTCCTGGGCAAACAGAACAACGTTTAGATTGAGTAAGACAGAAAAAGACATCCTCCTCCACCACCAGGCACCACACTACATGTCTTTCTTCCTCTCTGCCCACCCATGCTACTCAGAAGCTTTGTTCTTAAATGTCTTGTTTCTAGAATTTGCAGACTAAATTATGGCATTCTATTCTTAGTTGTTTGTCAGAAGATATGGTATGGCCTGAAATGTGTTTAAATGCTGTAATAATAAGACATGATGTTATGGAGTTCTATAGTTATATTTAGGTGAGTTCTCTGAGCTGATTCTGAACCATCTCTGTTCATTACAAATGTGTTTACTTTCAAATCAAACAAGACTGTAGGCTTGACTGAACCAGAAATTGTGGGGCTACTCTCCAGTGCTTTCATGCCTCAATCCCTACTTTTTTGTTGGGGAGAGTGAAGAAACCTACAATTTATTTTTAAAACTTCCTGGTGATTCCACAGGAAATAGTGGTGAAACCACTAAATGGTACTTTATATTCTTGGACTTTTAACTAAGGATTTAGTTTAATTCAAACTTACCCTGAATACCTCCTTTGTGTCTGGTTGTTCATCCTTCACTCTGTAGGAAATGGGGTGGGGAGACTCTGAGCAGGTGGAAAGATGATCTGCACCAGTAAGAAAAGGCAGGGTGGGACAGTAGAGAAAATCAGAAAGAAAACAGGTCTGTTAGAGGGCAGGAAAGTGCTCTGGTAAAGGAATCCCAAGGACCAGAAGAAGAAGAGTGCAGGTGAGGATGAGGATCCAGAGCCAGAGGAGTACAGGTGAGGATGAAGATGTAGGTTGAGAAGAATGCGATGAGGATGAGGACCTGGGACCAGAGGAGTACAGGTGAGGATAAGGACCAGAGAAGTGAAAGTGAGGATTAGGACTCAGGGCCAGGGGAAAGAAGCTGAGGACAGAGATCCAGACCAGAAAAGAGAAGGTGAGGATGAGAGCACAGGATGAGAGGAGGGCAGGTGGGGATGACTACTTGGGACCAGAGGAGTGGAGATGAGGATTAAGACCCAAACCAGAAGAGAGGGTGAGGATGAGGATGAGGACCCGTATCAGAGGTGTGTACCAGGTAAAATCAGGAACATAAGAGTAGAGGTGAGATTATAGAGTGGAACACAAACTTAAGGATACTGAAATGCAGAGCCAATAATTTTGCAACATGATGAATGTCAAGAATGGGAAATAGGTTTTGACATTGAATGACTTGGAACTGACCAGGTTGCATCATTGCTAAATGTAAAGAACATAGTAAAAAGAGAAAGTTTGTAGAGGAAAATATGTATGTATGGAATCCAATTTGAGATGCTGAGATGTTGAAAATGTGAGCTAGAGTTCAAGAACAACACCAGGACTTTCTCACAGGTGTATTGACTGAAGCATCATGCCTTTTGATAGTCTAGTTCCTTCTGCCATGTGCTTTAAAATCATGGGGTCACAGGCAAACTTTTTCATCAGAAGGTAAAACATCTTAAACATATGAGACTTTGACTTTTTGGAGGCCATCATATTTGATCAATCCCCGCCTCTGACCTTCTGTAATACATGCTTTGGATAGCTCTTTTATTGAAATCATTTTAATCTAGTCCTTCTAGAAAGTGAGTAACCAGTTCCCGCAATTGAGGAAACCACTGCCAAGAAAGTGTCAGTGAGCCGGCCAGGTTCACACAATCAGTGATCGTTGTGCTGATTCCTGACCCTCTGCATTCCCCACTCAAGAAGGCAGCACTATTCGATCCTGTAGTGTGGGGTCTACCAGACAAAGTATGGTCACTTGTCCTTACTCTGCAGTACATCCTGTTATTTTACACTCAGAACTGTTCTTTTTTTTTTTTCCCCTTGGTTTTCCCCCCTCTTCGCCCCCCTCTTCCCCTCCCCTCCCTTCCATTCACCTACCCTCCCCATTTGCAACAAGTGTAGTTACACTTTTCCATTTTCAGAACTGTTCTTTAAGACTGTTTCTATCCCTTTGGTCTCTTATAGCTTATCACTGTTGAATCTTTCTA
>PVJO010025316.1:10872-23029 GCA_004026905.1 Hystrix cristata | reverse complement strand
GCAGCTTTTTATTTCAATCAAAGGTAGCCAGATACCTAATGTGTGCCATTCCCTGGACTTAATCAAACCAAGAATCAAACATATTGCAGATTCTAGCAACGGTGGATGCCAATAATTGCTTCTAGAGCAGTACTGCTCACTCACACTTTAATGTGTTTAGCAATTATCTGGGAATTTTATTAAAAAGCAGATTCTGATGCAGCAAGGCTGGGTGAAAACGGGATCCTGTATTTCTAATATATGCCTGGGTGAGAGGGTCCTCAGACCAGGTCCTGGTGGTTCTGGGGAAACGCAGCAGCGGCGGAATACCTTTGCGAGTGTGGCTCTTGCTGAGATACCTCGTGACAATACCACACGTTCTGGGAGGTCTCGCCGGGAATTGTCAGTTGCATTGTGGGCAGGGACTGCAGTAGCACCTGAGGATGGTTTTCTCACCCACCCAAGCGTTGCGGTGCCTGGAGACAGAGCAGGCACGGGACCCCGGGGGCTTCACTGGCCCTGAGTCAGTCTCCCTGTTACCCGAGAGTGCTTTGCCTGATGTTGGAGAGTTAAATTCTCTGAGCGCCCCCAACAGCCCCAAAGTCAGACATGTGTGGCTGTGGCACCTTCCCACCCACCTGTCCTAACCCGTCTGTAGTTCACGGTGGGTGCCCGAACAGGAAGTTCCCAGCGGTGATCTCCATCCCTGACATACATGTTTTACGTAGCAGGCTTTTTTTTTTTTTTTTTAACATAGTGACTGTCTTCTGCGAGAAATATAGACTACAGTGTCCACAACTAAAGTTAGCAACCTCAGAGTTCTAATATCTCCTAAACAAACTGTTGGCGTTCTCTCCACCAATGGTAAAACTGTGTCTCCTGCTGATGTTACCAGCCTTTGACATTATTCATCATTGTGTGCTGACCGCCAGGGTCCCTTCCCCATGCAGTGTGCACGCCGGCTTTTGAACTATGGCTTTCTCGTCTGTGTGTAGAGATACAATGCACCACCCTTTTCTCGCCCACCCTCATAAGAATCTCCATTTTCCACACAGTTTTTCAAATAACTATTATTCTCTTTGTCCCATAGAAGTAGAATTTTTGTTAATCATAATGAAAATCTTAATCTCATAGTTCACAGAGAATATTTTGCTTTTCAATCTGACTAATGTATCTACATCCTCTTCCTTCTATTCTTTTCATCCTTTTATCCTGAGATGGAGTCCTCCTCCATTCGAGGTTTATAGCTGCTCTTGATACCAGCGCCATCTGCGGCTTGCTGATTGTCTATTCTCTCATCTAAGGTAACAACTCTCTCTCTCTCTCTTCCTCTTTATCTTTCTCTCTCTCTCTCCCTCCTTCCTTCCCTCCCTTCTTCCTTCAGCTTGTTTTCTGCAGAATTTAAACATATCCAGACTCTTCCTAATAAAAACTTTGCTGATTTTTGTTTTTAACAACTGCACATTTTTCTCCTTCCTTGATGGAGAAAGAGTGGTGTGAATTTGCACTCTAGTTCTTCTGCTTTCATTCAATTTCTCATCCCGGGCAAGGTGGTTTCTGCATCCATCATCCCACAAAGCTTGTCATCAAAGGCTCTAGCTAAGTGCAGTGGGTACTTTTAAGCCATTACCTTGAAATAGCTGAAGAGTTAAGGTGTAAATTATGTCTTCATTTTTTAATTTCCTCACTGTCTTATAGTTGGTCGCTTTTTCCTGAATTTTCTTTTCTACCTCTGACCAATTTATTATTGTTTCACTTTATCTGAGTGGGGGCTTCACGGTAGGTGTCCTGGGCAGCCTGCTGTGACGTGGCTGGTTTAGCGTGTGAAGGAACTGGTGTTGCTACAGAGCTGATAGTGGGAGCGGTTCAACAGTGAGTTGGCACTGATCATATCAAGTGAACAAACACCCATTTCCTGTGCCTGCCATAATGCCAATTCCCAGTCTTTGCAACATTAAGGAGCTGTTGTTGTCAACAGTTACGCACTCTACCTACTGAGCTAAATCCCCAGCCCCGTTAAATTCTTTTTAAGGCTGCCATTTCTTCTCACTCTGCTAACTACTCTAGAATGATCTCCCTATTCCTATACCTGGATGATTTCCATACCTAGTTCTGAGCAACATCCCAGACTTGCAGATCTACTGCTGCTTCCCTGATTTCCCAGGCAAATAAGATTTTTTAAACTGTCCCTAAATGAATTTACTACCCTCTCCCCAGTCCCAGTGGATCTTTTCGCTTCTGATGGCCCAGTCTCATAACCAGTTTCCCGAATTAAACCCTGATGATCTTCCCTTTGTAGTATCACCTTCCTTGCTGTCGTATCTTTGTTATTATGTCCTATTCAATACAAATCTTAGTCGGTCAGCCTTTAGCTAAAAAATGCATTAATGATTCCCCATTGTCCTTAGGAGCAAATCCCAAGTTCTTGTGAGGTTAGGAGGTGCTTCTTGGGTTCGAGCCTCATTAGCTCAGCTTGCTGTCCCAGGACAACCCATGTAACCATTTCTACTCCCCAAGCTACAAACACCCTTAGCACCTTGCAAGTTGTATGATGTTTTCTCCTTGTTGCTTTTGTCCTTTGCCTACTGTCTTTCACTTGATTAAATTATTTTTATTTTTCATGGCTTGCCTAAGTTTTTCTTTAACTGGTCTTGAAAAGTCTCCTACATCCTCCTTAGAATCCTAAGCTTCATTTTACCCAAGTACTTGACACTCTGTGCTGTAGTTTTTCACTTACTTCCATGACTATTCAGGGAGACTGTGCGGCCCTTGATGGAAAGACTCTCACCCCACTCACGAGCACATCCCTTGATTTTACTGTGATACCAACTGCTATGGTTTTAACCCCCTCTGCCAAGGTATATTAAAGTCTTAACTCCTAGTACCTCAGGATGAGAGTTTACTTGGAAGTAAGGTCTTCGTGGATTTAAACAAGTTAACATACTGTCATCATGGCTGGCCCCAATCCAATAGGACTAGATTATATGTTCATATAAAAAGAGAAACTGTTGATACAAACATGTGTAGAAAAAACAATGTGAAGAAGCACAGCCAGAACTCCATGAAAGGATGAAAGCAGAAGTTGCAGTTACAAATCTGCAAATCAAGGAGGGCCAGAGTTGCCAATAGACTACCACAAGTTGGAAGAGGGAGGGAAGGATTTTTTTACAAATTTAAGAAGAAGGATGACCCTACTGGTACCTCAATTTTGGACTTCCAGCTGCCAGGACAATTGGACAATGCATTTCTGCTATTTTCAGATATTTAGTTTGTTACCGCAGAGCTAGGAAACCAGCACAAGAAGTAATACAGTATATCGAAAAATGGATGTCTTTATATTTTCTACCCTTAAAAAAATTCAGGGAAAATGCAGGAATAAGTTCTGTTATGAATTTGTTCCTTGCTTTCTAAAAATACATTAAGAGGGAGTCATAAAAAATAGATAAGCAACAAAATTTAAAGGAAAGTAAGGCAGAGAGTCTTTATAGAAAAATAGATTAGAAGGTTGGTTTTCTGTTGTTAAAGATGTCTTGTGGCTTGGAATAGGCTGAACATTTCAGGGAGTACCCTAAAATACTGTGTACAGAACAAATATCATTTAGTTGAAAAAAAGTAAGGATAAATAAGATGAAAAAAAGAAACAGAAAACCCCTTCCAGTTACATTGTCCCACTGGCAGCATGCAAAGTAATTTGGTGATTTGCGTAGACAGGAAAGGATGTTGTGAAGCAATTATTAAATGAGCAATTAACAATTTCAAATTGATATCTCATGCCTAGTTTCCCTTTATTCACGACAACCCTGTTCTGAGTTCTCTGTTAAGACCTGTGACAAGAAATAATGGTGAAGGGGAGCTTGTTTGCACCCGAAGCATAAAACTCACATTTCTTTAAGGTTAGTGGGGCATGACTTTAGGTATGACTGAACTATTATAAATAATTTATGACTATCATGGCCATTTTTGCACAAATAAAAAAATAAAGATAGTGACTTGTAAGCTGCGCTGCATATATACAAGATACTCTGTAGAAGTGACAGTTGATCACAACCATAAATCATGTGCCTTTTGGTGGAAATAGAATTCCTTCAAGAGGAAACATTCTGTTTCCAGAAAACTACCCAAACTCAAAATGAGACTATAATGGTAGTAGTAACAGCCACAATAATGTTAACACTAATAGTACCGACTTTATTTGATTCCTGGGAGTGTAAACGTTATAAATCCTTCCGTTCTTCATATATGCATGCTAAATTACCACTAATGAGATCATAAATATTATCATCATACATACTGAGATAAATATATATTCTCATTATCATGTATTCTCAATATTAATGAGAATAATGTTAATGATGCCCTTTTTGTGTGTATAAATAAAATAAAGACCTAGAATATGTTTGAGATCACCAAATGGCTGGGGTGGTGTTGGCAGCATCGTTGCCATATTGAGCTGGAAATACTGGCACAGTGTACTAAAATGAGCATTTGTGACTGTTGCTCAGTCAACACCAGGAGCAGGCTTATTTCTCCAATTAGTGGAAAAGCCAAGAACCTCTCCCTCCTCCCTCTCCCAACTCTAGCCCTGGAACACATCTGTATTTGCAAATGTTTCCTGTGTGGGTGGTACCACTTCAGGCTAAGAATCCCAGATCTAGAAAACAAAAATCACCTCAGGCAGGCTATCAACAATGTATACTTCTAGGCAGAGTGTAGCACATCACTAGAGCAAGAGATTTTGTGCATATCTGGAACAGACTAGGTGAGTTTCCTACCCGTCTCTTCCCCTTTTTTTCGAGAGGAGGAAACACAATAAGGAAACATTTCATGGTTATATATTTTGATTAGGGCTTTATTGCTCATTTGGAAACTTTAGGTCATTTTCTTTCCAATTGGATGATGGAAAGCAGACTGTCCACTCCTGTTTTGTCACCTTGACGGACACAGCATAATTCGTTTCATACTACAGCCCAGAGCCCAGCCTTTTTTGCCAAGCCGCAGGTAATTTTCAACTGTGGGAATTAGAGACCCTTAAAGGCGGCCATGTCCGACAAGGCATTAGCACTTTGCTTACTGATATAGACTGCTATTTTATTTTTGGAAAGTAGCCTAAAGCTATTATGGCTCTGGGTTTTTGACAGGCATCATGTATTGCTATTTCAGAAGAAAATTTAACTTTAAAAATCAAGTAGCCTGAGGGTTTGGAGTTATACTTAAATTTTTAATAAGTTGTCAAAAATACTTTGCAGTATTCATTTGTAACTGGAGTAAATTCTGTGAATTTATGTGTAAACTATCCAACCCAATTAACAGCCTGCTCTATGAGAACAGTTAAAGGGCTGGTTATCAAATTTATACTAAGAAAACTTGGAGGTGCTACCTGATATCTGTCTATTCTCCTTGTACTAGACAGAGATATAATTTCCTCAATATATTTTTGTGTAGGACAAATTGAAATAGGCTATTTTTTGGTTGCTTTCAATTTGACTAGGCAAATCAAGTCTTCAGAATACACCATGCAACATATTTTATAATTACCCACAGATCACTGTACTGTCAGAGGAATCTATTTAACATACAGAGAGAGAAAGACAGAAAAAACAAGAAGGACAAGGAGAGGAAGAAGAAAAGTAGGGAAGCAAGGGAAGAGAAGGAAATGGAGAGAAAGAGTCCTTTGGTTAAAATTGAGGAATTGATAGTACCAGTGATTTAATTATCAACATCAAAACTAATTATTTGATCACTGGCATCTTGTCAAATTCATTACTAATTAAAATATTGATTATTTGATCAATTTAAACATTGCTATTAAGATGTATGGGTAGCTGGTAGAGCTGTAATAAGATGCACATTTTGGATTAGGACATAGTGAAATGTGCTATGTCCTAAGGGGATCTTTAAGATTCACTGTATTCTAGTAAAACAATCAAGACATGGTTTAAAGTTTGCATCTTTCTCTTAGGAGTTTTGGAAATTTATATCAGATTTTTATTCTTGAGTGTCATTTTTTTTCCATGTAAAAATTCCAGTAATTTTGAAAATGACAAATTAAACAAGGGCTTCTTCGTTTATAATGGGAATATAACATATATCTAAATATATGCATGAGAAACAAATTCTACAATCATTTCTGGATTGGATAACCATTATTTCTCTTTCTGTTTACTGACAGTTGGGATGTAAGGCCAAGAGTATGGCTTTAGCAAACCCCTAGAATTTATTCATGTTATTTGGACAGAAAAATATACAGGTCAAATACCTGTAATATGGTCCATGGCTAGTATACACTGGAGTGAGCTTGTACATAGCATGCTAGAATCCAGAATAGGCCACGAAGTCAGCTGTTTTCTGACTAGCTGGATGAAATCCTTGAAATACTTTTTCCAAGATCTTTAAACCCTTATCTAAAATGGAGAAATAATTGTGTACAGTTGTACTGTCAGAATGCCAAATGCATGTTAGACACATGACTCTCCGAGAAGCCCGTGGGAATCAGATCCCTCCCAGCTATCTAAGATGTTCTGGAGAAGCACAATGGAATTTCAGCGAGGGGTGGTTAAATTTAAGGAAGTGAAACATAACATTAACGTACCCTAAAGAGTCACGAATAAACTTAGTCTGGAACATGCAAACATCTCAGAACTATTTCAGCAATAGGCCAAGATGTTTATAAGCTTCTAGTAAGCTAATAGAATATTCTAAGAAAAAGGAAGGAAAAGTTATTTGAGAATGGTCATTGAAAAGTCTGGAGTACCAAGGACCTATGTCTCCTCAGAAGTTTTCACCAAAGCAACATTACGAAGGGAATGGACCTCACTGGAACCAGCAATGGTGTACAGAATGGAAGAAAGCAGGAAAAAAAGTAGAGATAAATTCTGAAGAACTGATGCAGACTGCAGAGAGTGCATATGATTTTCCTTTACCACGCTGCAACATAAAATAAGAGTTAGGAATACATAATAAAATGAAATTGATAAAATGTGGATACATTTTACATTGTGTGCTAGCTACATGGGAGTTTCTTTTAATATTATCTCTACTTTTGCATATGTTTTAAATGTTACAATGTTTAAAAATTAGTAATGTTCGAATTTTTCACTTTAGACCACTGTGAAAAATTACTAATGCCAACTGATACTCTGTCTAGAAATAGGCACACATTCTAAAACATGTATATTTGTTTGTAGAGGTCCACTCATCTCCATTCTCCCCTCCCCTCACCCTAAATTCCATCCATGTGTCTCCTGGAGTCAGCAGATGACTTGCTTATACATACCAAATAGCTCCAAGGCAAGAGTCTTGGAGACTTCAGGTCGGAACTTTGTCTCTTCGAGTGCTACTCGTGGTCCTCGTTATTATGAGCTTGGCGTTAATTCAGTCACTTTCACTTTCTACTCTTCCCAAAAGCCTTCTGCTTTTGCCAGAAGAAATTACTCAAGAGTGACAGCGCTTCTCTCCTCTTTGTGCTGTTTTGCAACGGGCAGGGGGCCAAGGTCCAGTCAAAGTGAAGAAGTGGCTTATGGAACTGTGCTACTTGGCCACAGGACTGTTTATCCAGGCAGGGGCATTTTGTAAACACCAGTGACAGGAACTTACAGATCACACCGTGCAGGGCTGCTAGAATATACACTCAGACTTACTATCATTCCATGAAAGGGAAATTAATTTGGTAGAAACTAAAAAAGGAAGCAAAACGCTTTATTGCTTAAAAACTTGGATTTTGGGGTTACAACAACTATAAATGATATTTCAAGTCGGGATTTGACCAGATTTTTGTGCAGTACTCAAAAACCTATTACTTTCTCTGACAAGAGATTTCATGCCTGTCAAAAACATGACATTGAGTGTCTTCAGTGTGTATATGTAACCTCATCTCCTTCTCAAGCTTTGCTTCTCCTTAAGATAATTCTTTTCTATAGATTGCACTGATCTTTCCCCCTCTCTGCATGCCTCCCTGGTCATCCCCCAGTCTGCCTCCAATCTTATACTCTGGGAGTGAATCCTTAGGATCCCATCTAATCTCACAGTTATAATTATTACCTATTCACTGTTGATTGCTTTCATTAATCAATCTTTAGCCCTTTATTATCCCCTAAGCTTCAGTATTTGAAATGCAAATGACAAATTCACTGGTTTCGGAATTGAGCTATTATTCCCTGCTTACCCCATTCCTAATACTATTCCCACTCTTGATTTTCTATTTCAGGAGAGGTCATCACTAGCCAATTTGAGATCTTTTCACCCTCACCACCCAAATTTCAATAATTCTTGCTAAATTACCCCCTTGATAATAATTATCACGATCACGTTCTTTTCTTTCCTTTCTGCCTGCTGCCCTTTCCTCAACCCGGAATGTCATCGCCTTCTCCCTGAATTTCTAAAATAACCTGCTTCCTGCTCCCTGCACCCCCAAATGTACTTCTCTTTTCCCAAATGCCAACATATCTCAAAATGTCACTTGTCTGAACTGTGAGGCTGAACTCACATTCTCTTGGTTGCAGAGTAACTTGGTCTTCAGTGGCCACCACAAATGGAAGAGGCTCCATCACCTGTTCCTCCCTCCTTCATATTTTATATTTGGATAAAAAGTGAAAAAAAAAAAACCCAGAAACATAGTTTTCTTCAATTTGGGGTGGTTTTATATTCCCTTTTCTTTGATACTAATATTGTGACTGTGTGCGGTTTTTCCTTTGATTTATTTTCTTACATACTAACTAATTTTTATGCCATGTGATTTCTTTCTTCCCTGACTCATAAAAATTGCCTTTATTGCCTAGAATACTTGGGTAACTTTGTATTTCCATCTTAGGCATAGCTGTCTCATGTATCATGCTTGAATTATTTCTGCCTTTCCAGTTAGACCTGAGCTCCGTGGAACTAAATATTTCATCCCATTTACATTCTGAATTCCTATTATATGGCACATGTTAAGGACCTGGTATGTGTTTATTGTATGAAATTAAACTAAATGCGGTCTTATATCCATAGAATGTTTTAAACTAAAGATGGCCCCTGTAATTATAGAATATGTTAAACATGCAATAGCAAGGCAAAACTTTTGGAAAACAGGAAGTGCTAAATTTTTTCTCAATCGAGCACGTATGATAATTAAGAGTATTCAACAAGTTTCTTGTGTGACATCAGAAGTTTCTCCTGGGATTATTTTATTCCTTTATCAGCACGAGAAAGCTAATGCCAGAATTGTAAGCATGGTAGCAGGTAGGGTACAAGAGCTTTTGGGTCCCCAAATATTTTCTTCACATGACCTCAAATTTAACATTTTGTGTGCTTTTGGAGTTCTACCAGTTAAAGATCACTTTTGCTTAATAAAAGAGTGTCAATCATTAATTCATTTGTGTCCACAAGAAGCCAGAATGTTTTCTTCATAGTAACAACCTGAGATAGCATTAGAAGCGTTAGTTAAGGAGAGAAATTTACATGTGGATAACTGGGAAAATGACGGACAAGAGTTGCTTTGCTGTTGCACTGGGTGGCTGACTTTCTAGAGACCCTGCTGGTGTCTCTTACAGAGTCAATGGGAAGTGGTCTCACAGTGGCACAGGGAGCGGGTATTCTTGCAGTGTTAAATTCAGTGTCTAGGCACAGGAATTGTGAAAAAAATAAGTTGTCAGAAAATTTTGAGTTAACACTGGGCATAAAAGCATTTCTCCCCTGGGCAAAAAGAAAGAAAATCATGGAGATTTTCCATCTTGAGAGATCACTTATTATCTGATATGAAAGGCATGGTAAAATTTCCTGTCTGTTTTCTGAGAAGATTGAATAGGAGAAGGAAAAGAACCCAGTATTTTGTGCATAGTCTATTATGGCAAATTCTCAAATTAAAAAATGTACATTAGATGTGACAAAGAATCCTAATTTTCTGATTTGTGGAATTATGTATAGCTAGAGAAACCTAGTAGGTATTTGAAACTGGAGTCTTGATGGAAAAATCCATATGTTCATGCTTTTATTCAGTGGAAAAATTATTTACCAAAATGTTTTGCACTTTATTATTTCTCCTACTATAGTACAGTCATTCCTTACAGTTAATTCCATAAATGGAAAGATACTTGGTGAATTATTATCTTGGAGTTTATAAACTACTGTCTATGATTAAAAGTATACTTGGTGACAGTATGATGACATTGGTGATCTGTAGCTCTTGGGCCCTGGTGAGTTTATGATCATAAACATACATCTCAAAGCAAATAATAGATTAAATCCAGGCCTTCAATAAAAATTGCTTTGATTGCTCTTTTCTATATTCTACGAGCTAACAATATGGCTTATTTGGCATTTAGATGAAATCTTTGCCCACTGAAAAGAAAATTAAATTATTTCTAGATGTTTCTGCAAAGTTTATCAGCAGCTGTAGCATCCATGAAGTATTCTGGAAATACCGTATTTCTTCCTCTGAAATCATCTCCAGAAACTTAACCAAGAAATGTGATACTAGGAAATAATCAGGTCTCATAAAACCTAGTTTTAAGAAAAAAGACTATTTGTTGTTTTTATTTACCTTAAAACTAAGATTTACCAAAATAATCTTATGACTAAATATCCTCAATTGTAAGAAGTAAGAGTTAGGTAAAAGAAAAGGAATCAGAGGGCTATTTACATTTCTCAAAATTCATTTTTCCCATTTTTTGTGTTTATATTTAGGAAAGATGAGGTGTACAGTTTCAAAAGGGGAAAAAGTCAGACCCATTCTACCTTTCTTTAAGGCTAAGTAGATCTCTTAAAGAAACATTTCATTGGCACTTTAGTTTTTAACCAAGCCAGTACATCTGAAAGAAGTTACCAGTCAAAACATTTCATCAGCAGCTAATCAAGACAGCTAATGGTCTGTGTATGTACATATTTTCATGACCTGCAGCACTTTAAATTAATTGTACATGACTGGCAGCTGTCAACTCTCACCCAGCTCATGGGTACAGAACAAGAATGAGAAACCAAAGGTTAAAAACACTAGCTCACTGTATTATGCTAGTTTGTGTTCGAGGGTATTTTAAATACTGTTTTTTCAGGAAATTGAAAGGAAATATCTAACTATATAATTTTCCAGTTCCACATTTGCAACACTTTTAATGGACTGTGCCTGTAGATTTAATTAATTCCAGTGGACAGTGGTCTGAGTATGTATTTGGAATGGACACGCAAATTGACAGGCCTATATATTAGAGACAGGGTCAAGTTTGAAAAACAGTGTGCATAGGGTAAAGTTTGATGACAGAGCCCATCTCCGCAAGGTATGCCTTCAGGAAAAGAGGTCACGCAGCCTGGTCTGAGCACCTGAGTACCACAAGCACAGTAAAGCCATTCTGTCTGCTTTCTTACTTGTTTTAGGGCAATTTAATAAAAATGTATTAAGCTCAATAATTTTTGCCAAATATAAGTTGGACTGAATATGTTTTAAGGCCAATTCAAGCTTGGTAATTCTTCAGCCAGCTATTAAATAAAGCCCATTAAATCTTGGGAGATGATTTACATTTACAGATATCTGTATTCTTTACCCAGATTCAGAAACCAATTTACATTTGTCAGACACTTCCTGTCTGAAGCAGACGGTGCAATATACATTGGTATTTTTTCTCATTTTTCCATTGGGAAGCTACCAGGATTTGTTTAGCACAAGGCATTAAAGCTTAGCTTTAAAACACAGCTTTTCATGTAGCAAGCACAGACATTAATACATGTTAGTGGATTAATAAATAAGAATAGGGAAACTAAACATGAAGTAATCATTTGAATTTTTAATATTGTTAATTTATTCTGTGAACAAATAATAATGATTATTGAAATTATTCCCAAATGGTTCAGAGGTACAAATTAGGAAGACCAATCTCCCTGTTTAAAGTTTTACATGTAATTTTAAATGTTATAGAAATATGGATAAAGACAAAGACACTTGTAGTTCCTATAATTTTCCCCCAAAAGAGCTGAGTCATAAAGCTGAAGTATCTATATGTTCAATTTTTGTCAAAGCAAAAACTTCACCTCACGATTGTTGTAACGCTTAGATGCCAATTTTCAATACTTAGAATGAAAATATTTTAGGCTAATAAACCTGACTTTTTATTACCCATAAAAGTATGAAAAGGGGCTGGGGATTTAGCTCAGTGGTTAGAGTACTCGCCTAGCAAGCACAAGGCCCCGAGTTCAATCCCCAGCACCAAAAAAA
>PVJO010025316.1:0-10772 GCA_004026905.1 Hystrix cristata | reverse complement strand
GGGATTTAGCTCAGTGATTAGAGTGCTTGCCTCACAAGCACAAGGCCCTGAGTTCGATCCCCCGCACCACAAAAAAAAAAAAAAAAAAAAAAAAAAAAAAAAAAAAAAAAAAAAAATCCTACTTCTTTCCTTATTCCTGTAAGAATATTGGCAGAACTTTCCTGGGTGGTTTCAGTCACAAAATAAAACTTCACTTCAGAAATAAAATGTCCCACCCATTATTAGAATCGAATGACACACTGGATGTGTTGTGAAGGTGTCTCTCCAGACTGGAAGGTGGCCGCGCGGGAGGAGCAGGTGGGCTCTTCCTTCCTCTCCGTTGGTAGCGCTCCTCTCTCAGTGGTTTGCCCTTGAGGCTGGGGCGTGGGCAAGCTGGAGGAAAGAAGAGGAAGAGAACCCTGCAAAAAACAGAAGATTCTCCTGAGCTGGCATCCACCTTCTCAAGGGTTTGGAGGGGTTTAAAACTTCTTGGCTCCTGGGACCTGTGAATTCCTTAGGCATCTCTGTGTGTCCCCTCTCTGCCTTGCTCCTATTCATCTGAGCAGCTTTCAAATTTAGTTGCCTTGAGGATGGTAAATGTCCCAGGAATCCAGTTACGGTCCTCCAGCCCTCTGCCCAGGAACCTCTTGTACCTTCAGATTTATGGGGCGGAAATGTTAGCACATCCATTACTTTAGCAGTCTCTGCCCTCTCCTTGCCCACCCTTTATACATCTCAGGTGTCACTCAGTTATATCCTCCATAAATTCCTTTGGTTAGGGAACACTGTAGTGGCTAAGAGGCTACAAAAGCATATTGGTGATTTCTCTGAAGCCCACTTCTATAAGCGATAACATGGAAATATTCTTTTGTCTTCTTTGGATTGGCAGAAATTTGAAGAACTCCTGTCTCTTAAGAAATAATTCTCCAGAATAAATTTCCCAGCTTCAAATTCTTTCTTATCCTCCAAGTGCAAAAGGAGTCTCGGAATCATTCAAATAGAGATGCCGTCTCTCCACTCTTGCCTCCGCAGGGGTAAATATGTTTATTAACCCGTGTCTGAGAACTTATGAACATTAAAAAAGAAAGGTGATGGAAACCAGGGAGGTATACTTCACGGACAGAGAAAGGGTAAATGAGAAAAGAAGGAGAAGGGCAGACACCAGGAGTGGAGGAGAGTAGCAAAAATAATCAAAATGCAATAGGTATATGGGCCAGTTTCCCCAAACAAATGAACTTATTATCTATTGCAAACATATATTAAAACTAATTAAAAAGGAACATTGGCTGGGGATTTAGCTCAGTGGTCAGGGTGCTTGCCTTGCAAGCACAAGGCCCTGAGTTTGATCCCCCGCACCAAAAAAAAAAAAAAAAAAAAAGGAACATTATTGTATGTACCAATATCATATTATAAGTGTTTATGGTTCACATTTAAGTAAAACCCAAACAACTGCAAGTCAAGATAATATATCACAACTAGCCTAGGAAGTTTTCTAACAAATTTTCTGAATTATATTTTGCATGTATCATTATCACCACCTATTGACAAAGGCTTTTTATTATAGTTTGAATTTATCAAAATAAAGGATCAAATATATTGCTAGTTATTTAAATACATATTGAAGAATAATGTCTTAGGAGATACACAGCGGGGTATCTTATAGCTCTGCTATTTGCTAAGGTAGTCACTAGTCATGGGATGCTATGTAAGTTCAAATTTAAATTATTTAGCTTATATACAGTTAAAGATTTCTGTTCTTAAGTGCACTGGCAGCATTTCAAGTGCATAAAACCATAATCATATTTGGAGAAAGATTACTAGATTGGACAGTGCTAGTGTAAGCAATTGCCATTATTCTAGAAATTTCCATTGGACAGTACCACTCTAGAGAAATATGCCACAATAAGAGCCATATGAGTGAAATCAAAGGAGGCAGGAGGGTTAGAAGTTAGTTGTGTAGGATGAGCCCTCTGATGTAGGGTTTAGAGATTGCATCATATAAATAATTAGATGTTTTTGTTCTGGGACTACAAAACTTGTTTTGAAGATTTCAAGGTGGGAAGTGTAGTGTAGAATTGGCTCTCTGAATTATAAGGAAATTATCTTGATATAACTACCTCTAGAACTAACTGACTCAGAGAAACTTAGAGAATCTTAAAATGGCCAAGAGAAGGCTTGATACAGTGCTACATTTTAGCATTTGTTTTTTGAAAGAAATTCACTTGATTTACAAGCTTGAGATATTTCCATTGTCTTTTTCTAGGTCCTGAAAATAATAGTTGAAATCTGCAATCATTTTATTATTAGGACAATGGGATCCATAGTCACAGTACAAGATGTCACTGGGGTTTTTCTAGAGAAAGGCGTAAGGCAACTTTTCTTCTTAAACTTTATTTATTCTTCTTTGCTTTTTAAAATTGACATTCTTTTGTTTCCAAAGAGCAGGAAAGGATGAGATAATGAAAAATATCTGGAGATGATGAAAAAATGTATCCTGTTTGCCTGCTTTCTACTGAAAACAAAAGGTTAGAGCTATTATTTTTTTCTTCAAAATAAAGCAAATAACTCTTCGGTCATCTGTAATAGGGAAGTGCTATTTTGCACAGTTTGATGTCATGTCTGCATCCCTCAAAGAAACAAACGGGCAAGTCAGAGGAAAGGGAAAAGGCAGCTTTGATAAGTTATGCCCGTCACTGGTCCCAGAGAGGGACGCATCCTGTTTTTATCATGTGGTCAGAAAACAGTGGAAAGAAATTTCTCTGTGATCAATGGTATCTGTTCTTTTGTTATTTCAAAGTTACCTGCTGCGATTACCTAAGCGATCAAACTAAACAAAGCCTTTTTTTAGTGAGAATTGTGAGACAGTGGGTCAACCTGGGGAAAGATCAGTGGAAAATTTCAGATTGAGGTGGGGAAAGAATGGTGACAAACCAGAAAAATCTTGTGCTCTGAATAACATGCAGTCTCCAGTGCCTGTGCTCACCAGATTTTATGACCATCCTATCTATGCCATCGATTAATACCTCCAATTAGTGTAAGTCTGTGGGCTACGTGACACATGAAAAAAAATAGAAAACTTCATGCTCATGAAAAGACAAATTCTTTCCAAACAAGAATGGCTTTTAAATTGGCTTTTTGTGGTTCCTAGGGTGCCGTATCCATTAATCATTCAATCATTTAAAAGGACTTCTAGCAAGATGACCTCAGGGATCGCTACCACTTGGAATTCATATCTATTGAGTGGCCTTATCTCTGGCTGTCCAGGTGCATTCCTATAGCATTTATCACCACAGCATCTATAGGATGTCACTTCAGTGCAAGCACATGTGCACCAATTACAGAAGAACCAGCTCTTCGCCCAGCTTTATATCATACTATCTCTCCAGTTCAGCCTCCATGCTTTGGCAGAGAAAGGAAAGCACCATCTCAACGGTGCTTTAGGATCTTTAGGAATACTGTTTGAGGCAAAAATATTTCTTTTTTTTTTTTTATAAATTTAGTGCTTCAGTTAGTTGAAAATTATTAAACGTGGAACAGTCTAGTTACTGATTTGCATTCCTAATGCTTTTGGTAGGACCTGAAAAAATACGAAAAAAAAATCCAAATTAATCGCCTGGATATTTGTTTTATTGTGGTCAAACAGTATGCATATTTACGCGTACTGAGATGATGATGCTTTTCAATGCTTTTTATATGAATTGTGAAGATACGGCCTTAGATTGGGGGGAGGAGCCAGTGAAATAATTCCACAGAGCTACTTATACAATTGAATCTTTATCAGAGAAGAATATGCATTAAACTTCTGTCAATTCAAGTACTATTGCGATGGATATGAAATTGGTTTACTATTTTAGAATTTCTCTCTGTATTCTTCCTTCTATTATAACTTCAAGTTTCCCTGAAAATTGAAAATATTCAAGTACTTGGTGTCCCAGTGGATTCATCCCTGGAAACGAACAGAAGGTCTGGCTCTCTCCCCCCTTTTCTTGTTTTCCAGTTATAAGGCTAGATATATGGGTGTGACACAACACAGAAGCAGTGTCAAGAAAACCATTTTGCTCAAGGGACCTGGCAGCCGAACTGTCCCCAAAAGATTTGAAGAAGAAGAAGGGAAAAAAAAAAAAAAGAATACATGCATCAAATGCCAATCTTACACAAATCCAAAGATTTGTGGAGCCCTCGTCCACCTTATGTCGTTGTAGATATGAATGTGCACCAAATGCGGTTACAGATTAAGAAGTCGATGCCTAAAGTCTCTTGAGTTTTCTAACAAGAGATCTGGGAAGTTTACAAGCATATCAGGTTTCTGAGATGATTAACTCTAGACTGCATTTGAAAGTCTATCAAGGGCCGTCTGCTTCATACCAAACAGAAGGGAATGTACGGTCAGGCCGAGCAGACAGAACTAATAAGAGCTGTAATAAATCAAATTAAGAAATATTTATTGAACAGCTCTGTGTCTCCAGCATTGAACTGTTGGCTGTGTGATATATACACAATACAAATAAAAAGATCTCAAAAATACTTAAATGGATGTGGGGAGATAAGTGCATAAAAAATAAATTGCAATGCAAATTTCAATAGCAATTCAAAATGTTTAGTTTAAGAAATTACATAAAAAATAAAAATGGGCCCAACCAGGAACATAAAGCAAGGCATCATTTAAAATGTTAAGTTAAAAGATACCTCCATGAAAATATTGCTTTAAAAGTGGTAATATTGAGCCTCAACATACAGATATTTACCCTTCTTCAGAGACACTGGGTCTGACTGAGCCCTGTAACTGTTCCCAGTTAGATGCTGTGCTTGGAAGAGGGGCACAGGACCAAAATAATGACAGTGATGGTGCTTGTGGATAGAAATTATAAGTAAATTATCAAACAAAAATATATAATAGTCTAGTCACTGAATTGTGATGTAAGATAAAATGGCCTGTGGCTCTTGAAAATGCTGTAGTATGGTATAATAATTAAGGTTTTTTTTCTTTTCTTTTAATTACTTGACTTATCTGAATTATCTACCAGATCTACCCACTGCTCAGAAGGTCTAGTCTCTGAAAGAACTTGCTAGGTGGCAGATTCTTTGAGGTTCCTAACTAATCCTCACTGACCTCTCCGCACTGAGCATTCAGCTCTTGCTGATACCTCACCTTGAGACACTACACAAAGCTCAAAGAGCCCATCATAGTCCCAAAACCCAATACAAAACTAATAAACAAATGGAGAATTTTTAAGTGAAGGAAATATTTTACAAGCTCTGATTAAACGAAGCAAAGCACAAGGGAGAGAAGAAAAGGGCGAAAATCCCTTACCTTAAAAAAGGCAGATCCAAAGGTATGTCGTTACACACTTTGGTAGCATTACACTGGTAGTTCTAAGAATGGCATTAAGATGTGATACACTAATCTCAAATAGAATTAAAGAGAGAATGTGTAGCTTGAAAGTCCCTGCTGAAAACAAAACTGATAGAGATCCTATAGGAAAACAGAAAAAAAATGTAAAAGATAATGAAATCAAAATTATATAATATGATGATGAAATGAAAATCAAACACTGTATCAATAAGGGGTTGGCCAAGGTAGACAAAATTGGGGCATTGAATGAAAGCGCTGTTGAAAACACATCTGCAGGTTCAGGGACATCATCAAGGTTAATTCTACTAGTACCCCGAGCTTAGCAATGTTAGAAAACTTTCTATCCTGTGACAGCAAAATGAACCATTATCCTTTTAACAACACTCCATCTGTCAATCTCCAAGTGTGGAATATATTTTTATTTATTTTAAAATTTCCTTCGTGGTGTTTATGAATTTTCAAAGTATAAGTCATTTTTGTAAAATTAATTCCTATGTATTTTATTTTTGTGCTCTTACAAACACAATTGTTCTCTTAATTTTATTTTCAGTTTATTGCTAGTTTATAGAACTGCAATTGATTTTTGTATGTGGATCTTGTATCTTTAAATCTTGCTAGATTCAGTTGTAAGTCTAACAGTTTTTTGGTGGATCCTTTAGGATTTCTGAATATATGATCATGCCAGTTGAAAAGATAGTTTTATTTCTTTACAATCTGAGGGGGTTTTCTTCTTTTTCTCACTTAATTGCTCTTACAATTTGTGTTATAGCAGCAATAGAGATTCATGCAGCTATAGTCTATAGATTTTTGGTGTATTGTTTTTTCACTTTCATTACTTTTCAAATACTTCCTATCTTGTCTCTTGACTTCTGCTTAGTTTCACTGATTTTTTTCAAGTGTGTCGACTAATGTCCACAAATATGTAAAAGCCTCAAATTTTCTTCTACGTGATTTTCTTCTACTGATTTCTTATTTCATCCCATTATGATCAGAAAACATACTTTGTGTAGTTTCAAACCATTTCATTTCTGAGGATCGCTTTGTGATCTAACCTACGGTGGATCTTAGGGAATGTTCCATGTGCAGCTGAGATCATGTGTTTTATGAACTTGGGTAGAATGTTTTGATATTTGTTAGATCTAATCTGTTTATAGTCTTGCTCGTCTTATACATTATAATTCATCTTCTGAGTATTTGTTCAGTACTCTAATTGAAAGCAACTACTGGAATCACCAAGTCTGTCAACTAACGTCATTGTATTGTGTTTTTCTCACTTTGGTGCTTCAGTTTTTGCTTTATATTTGTGGGGACATTTTATTGTTAGATTCATACATATTATGTTTTTCTGATGTATTTACCTTTTATTATTTAAAAATCCTGTATCCTATTAGCAACTTTTAATGTCAATTTTGTCTGATATTAATACAATTGCTTCTCATTAAGTACTATTTTGCATGATGCATGTTTTCTCATCCTTTTTTTTTCAGCCAACTGCCTTGTGTGTTTGACTATAAAATGTGTTTTATGATAACATATAATTTTTTCTTTTTTTGGTGCCGAGGATTGAACTCAGGGCCTTGTGCATGCTAGGCAAGCACTGTAACCACTGAGCTAAATCCCCAGACCGGTAACATATAATTTGATCATGTTTTTATCCATTCTTCAAATATTTGGCTTAATTTTAGTCCTTGGTCTGGTTACATTTAATTCAATTATTGATTAGGTAAATAGACATTTTTGTGTTAGATATTTTCTAGCTTTACATTTTAAATTCACTTATTGTTTCTTTGACTATTTTATAGTTATTTTTCTACTGAATATTCTGGGAATTGCAATTAGCATTTTAACTTAAAAGACCCAGCTAAGATGATACTAACAATTTAATAGTATTTGAAAATTTTTCAGGAACATACACTCTTTCCCTTCCCATTTCTTTAGGCATTATTATAATGTGTTTTATATCTTTCTGCCTTACAAACACAGCAACAATCTTTAAATCGTTATTTTATATACTTATTTTTTAAACTAAATAGAAGACTAGAGGAAGTATATCAGAAATACATTCACATTGTCTTTTGTATGTATTTATGCAATTACCTTCACTCATTATTATTTTTATTTTTTGTGTGGATTTGAGTTATTCTCCAATGTCCTTTCATTTCAGCCTGTTGGGCTCCTTTTAGTGTTTCTCGTAATGCAGTCTGAGAGTGGCAAGTCCTCTTGGTTTTTGTGTATCTTAGACAGTCTTAATTTCTCTTTCATTTTTGAGAGATATTTGTCTACATATAGAATTTGTTGTGATAGTGTTTTTCTTTCAGCACTTTGAATATGTCTCGCCTCCACAAATTCTGAGAATTCCTCAGTTACTCTTATTGGGTTTCTTTGGTAAGTGATGAGTCTTTTTCTTTCTTTTCTTCCTACCTCCAAGATTCCTAGCTTTGTGTTTGTCTTTTGAATATTTATGTAGTAGGCTAGGTGTGAATATCTGAATTTATCCTGCTTGGAACTCATTGAACTTCTTAGATGGGCAGAGCAATATTTTTCAACAAATTTTAGATCTTTTTTCTTTCATGGGATCAAATTTCCACTACCTTTTTCTTTTTCTCCTCCTCTTTCTTTTATTTATTTATTTATTTATTTTTACCAAGAACATGTATTGGTACATTATATACATAATGATTACATTCATCATGGTCTCCTCCTCTTTGGGGAGAATTCTGTTTTGCATATATTGGTATTTTTATGCTCTTAAAAGAGGCCTTAAAGATCTATTCATTTTTCTTCATAATTTTATTCTTCTTTTCACAGACTGCGTAGTCCCACTTGACTTGCCTCCCTTTCATTATTATTTCTTCAGTCAGTTCAGGCCTACTGTCAAAAGAAAAAAAAATTAATATATGACTATTCACCATTGTATGCTTACTATTGATATGATTTCTTCCTAAATTTGTCTCAATGTCTGTGTTGAGAGGAACCATAACCTCTCACCTGATCTAACCAGATGTTCAAAGGATTTGGTCATGGATGCTTACAGTATACCTTTCATGGGACACTTCTTTGTCCTGGTAGACAGTCTGGAGACATAAGAGTGGACATATGACCGTGGGTCTCTTTCACAGGACTCTTAATTATACTGACAGATGGCTTGTGTCTCTTGTCTGAACTGTTGTCCAACTTAATTATACTGACAGATGTCTTGTGTCCCTTGTCTGAGCTGTTGTCCAAGGTAGCCATTCTTTAGGAATGACTCTTAATGATAAAAAGATTAGGATCAGGTATGAGTGTGTGTGTCTGTGTGTGTGTGTGTGTGTGTGTGTGTGTGTGTGTGGAGACACACAAGAAGAAGTGAAAGCAAAATGCATGAAATGGAAAAAATGTGTCACTGTCAGGTAACAGACAATTCAGTGATGGCATCAGCAGGCTGATGGCGAGTCTTAATGTGGCAGGGAGCTAGGCCAGTATTTGAGAGAGAGAGAGAGAGAGAGAGAGAGAGAGAGAGAGAACCTGTGGGGTTAGGACATCACTAAGGTGCACGTACATTGGTACATTGCACATTAGACTCTCTGGCAACTCTCAAATGAAAAGAGAACTTATGTACATGATTCTGGCATTAACCACTACCTTTCATCATAGTTAGAAGCCATGAGATGTGTTGAGTTGTGGTCCAGGAAGATGAGGAACAAGCAAGATATTTTTCAGTCAGTTACATGAGGATGGAGCATTTAAAAGGTCACAGGTAACAGAGCACATTCCAGGGAGTTTTAACTGCAGCCAGGCCTAAAACTGGGTGCCAAGGCAGCACATTTATGACATCAATGTTCTCCTTTCCTCCAATTCTAGAAAAAGAATTCCTGGTAATTATATAATCTCCTAATCTACTTATTTGTTATATTCTAGTTAATATCAGATGAGAAAAATAAAAAAAAATAGATTAAGCTATAGAGCTCTGGTTGATACACATAAAGAGATTGGACAAAAAAGGGAGAAAAAGAAAGAGCGATGGCATGTTCTAGCTGCTGGTGATGGGTTTTTACTTTGGAATTTGAGTGTGGGTAAGATAATTTCAGAATTCAGAGGAAAACCTTGTGAAGAGACAATGATGCAGAGATGCTACTCTGTGCACGACCCAAAGACATCATTCATTCTTTAGTGTTTTCTCAAGATTCTTGATTAAAGATTTGATGCACTTACTGCTAATTTTTGTTTGCAGACTGAGAGCAAAGCCACTCAGTGACAGGATTCTTTGGACCCCTGGTTCTGTTTGGGTTGAAAATAAGCCTAACTTCTGTGATAGGGAATATAAAGTTCTGAGTTTTTCTTCTAATTGAAATTATGACACTAGCCATGAGCCAAGAGTTAATTTTTAATCAGACTTCCAGCATTTTAAAAAATATAATAAAAGAAAAGGAGGGTGTGGTGTTGGTAAACTTCTTAAACTGTGATCCTTCTCAAAAAAAAAATATGTGAATGTGCACATATACATACACTTTTAAAAAAAGAAAAAGATGATCTTTTGAATTTCTGTTGGGTCAGTTGTGACTTCAACCCTTTCATTTTTTATTGTGTGGATTTGAGTCTTGGGACCACATGCTATTAAAAAGCTTTTGCACAGTAAAAGAAATCACCAATAGAGCAGGATGAAAAACCACAGAATGGGGAAAAAATTTTTACTAGCTGTCCATCAGACAAAGGTCTAACATCTAGAATATATAAAGAACTCGAAAAAATTAAACCTCCCAAATTTAAAGACCCAGTCCAAAAATGGGCAACTGAAATGAATAAACATTTCTCAAATGAAGAAATAAAAATAGCAAATAAATATATGAAAAAGTATTCAACATCACTAGTCATTTGAGAGATGCAAATCAAAACAACATTAAGATACCTTCTCACTCCAGAAAGAATCGCATCTATGAAAAAATCAACCATCAACAAATGCTGGCGGGGCTGTGGGGAGAAAGGAACCCTCCTCCACTGTTGGTGGGAATGCAGACTGGTCCAGCCACTGTGGAAATTAATATGGAGATTCCTCAAACAACTAGAGCTAGAGGTTCCATTTGATCTAGCTATTCCCCTACTGGGGATCTTTCCAGAAGAGTTAAAAATCATCATACCACAGAGATATATGCACAACCATGTTTATAGCAGCGCAGTTTGTAATAGCTAGGTCTTGGAAACAACCTAAGTGTCCAACGACCAATGAATGGCTAAAGAAGATGTGGCTTTTCAACACAGTGGAGCACTACACTGCCATAAAGAAGGATAAACTAGAGTCATTTGTATGTAAATGGATGTTCCTTGAGAATATACTACTAAGCGAAATAAATCAGACACTCATGACCACACATCGAATTGTTTCTCTGATATGAGAAACCATAACTGTAAATAAGGACAAAGTAGTGTAACGGATATCATATAAAAGGAAGATAATATACAAAGG
>PVJO010025315.1:0-22934 GCA_004026905.1 Hystrix cristata | reverse complement strand
GGGGGAGAGGGGGAGAACCAAGATGCCCCATGTATAGGTACAGAATAAATGTAATGAATGTGACCATTGTATATAGAATGTACCAATACATGCTCTTGGTTTAAAATAAAAAAAAAAATCCTGAAAACTGGAGAAGGCTCTGATTCACATTGCAACTCTACACATTGAGAAAGTGAAACATAAGGTAGAGTTGGCAAGTTCTCACAGGATTAATGAACATTTACCATGCATGCAGAATCCTTGAAGAATTTTTTTTTTTCAAGCCATTTAAGTTCTATCTGCTCATTAGCTAACCAGTTAGTGAACTGAGTTTGCCTATGAAGGATCCACTTTACTGAACTAGTCAAGGAGGGTCATTAAACAAATCAACAGGATTGTCAAGAAAACCCACGGAGGGAGGGATTTACTTCTAAAACTATCATATCACATTAGTTAAAGTGGTCGGTATTCCAAAAAAGAATTATGAGACATGTATCTAATATGCTCAGATGTTGGACTTACTGTACAAGAATTTAAATAAGCATTACAAATAGGCACACAAAACTAAAGAAACTGCATCTAAAATTAAAAGAAAATACAACGAGAAGGACTGGTCAAATAAAAATATCAAAAAATAGAAAAAAGATAGAAATTTTAAGAAAATTAATCCAAGAAATTCCAGATTTAGAAAAAGCAATGCAAAATTTAAAAACTGATTAGTGGTATCAACAGCAAATTTGAGCTAGAAGATGAAAGAATAAGCTAAATTAATGAAGGACAATAAGATTATCTAGGTGAAAGAACAAAAAAGAACAAAAGTAAAGCAAAATGAACAGTGCCTAGGAGATCTGTAGAACAGAGTATTAGTTTCTTAAAACTGGCATAAAAATTGTGAAAATTTAGTGGCTTAAAATCCCAGAAAATTACTCTCAATTTTCTGGAGGCCAAGGTCCAGGTAAACATAGTTTTACATCTCCACTCCAGAATCTAGGGAAGATGCTTCTCTCTTCTCCCAGCTTCTGGTGTTTGTTGCCATTACTTGGTCTTCATTCTTCTTTGTATGTGTGATTCTATTCTCTTGTACTGTTCTGTTAGCTCTTCTTACGCATCCCTGACAAGAAAACTTTTATTTATTTAAAGCCCCACGTGTCTTAGTTGCTTTTCTCCGTGCTGAGACAAAATACCTGACACCCAAAGTTAAAAGGGGAAAGGTTTATTTGGCTTACAGTTTGTAAAGGTTCTAGTCCATAACTGGGTGGATCCAAGGCAGGTTGGCATGGCAGAGGGGCAGAAGGCAGCAAGGTAAGCAAGGAACCTACAAGCCTCTTTCTGTCCTTTATATCTTATCCAGGCTGCCTGCCCTTAGGATTGGCAGCACTTCCACCCTTGATCCTAGCACCACATTCTTGACTGCAGCAGAACTATGTCGAACCAATCAGTGCACTAGTTTAGTAATCACATACTCTAGATCTAGCCTCACCTATGACCCCATGAAGCTTTGGAGGGACATCTAGAAACAAACCATAATATCCTTCTAGATAATCCTGAATGGATACTATCTTTAAGAGCTTTAATTTAATCCATCTGCAAAGATTTTTTTCCAAATAAGGTAACACTCACAGGTTCCCAAGGATTTGAGATAAATATTGTTAGTGTGGGTCAGTCATCACAGGCACATATAAAGATATGCATAGTGGGAGTCACAGAAGAAATGGAGAGAAAGAGAAATAAGGAATATTTGATAAATTAATTGTTGAGATCTTCTTACAAGTGTATCTTTGGTGAATAATATTAATTTCTATAACTAAAAGACTTCACGAACTTCAAGTCAGTTTTACTTAGTGAAAATCTACATCTAGACATGATTAACTTGTCAAAAAGCAAAGGTAAGAGAGAGTCTTAATTGGATAAAAATGACTCATCAGTGCAAGGGATCTTCAACAAGACTAACAACTGACTTGTCAACAGAAACTGATAATTTCAGAAATCTATCAGATGGAGTAGCCAAATTGTTGAAAGATTGTGAACAAAGAATTTATATGTAGAAAACTTTTCTTCCAAAATTAAGAAAAAGCCAAGATATCCACAGTAAACAAATGCAGTAAACAAATACTGAATTTCCCACTAGCAGACTTGCCCCACAAGAAGTAATAGTGAGAATCTTTCAAGTTGAAATAAAAGAGTAATAGATAGTAATAGGATTCATATGAAGAAATGATTTTAACACTGATAGAAGTACATAAATGTTAATAAGTATTATAAATGTATTTTGATCCAATCCAAACAGCATCTTCAGACTTATTGTTGTATACAGTTGGCCCACTGTATTCAATGGGTCTGTATCCATTGATTAAAAAATAGTTGAACAAAAACTTTAAAAGATGTATTTGTACTGAACATGTATAGATATTTTCTTGTTGTTATTCCTTGAACAGTATAGTATGACAAATATTTATGTAGCATTTATGTTGTATTAGGTATTATAAGCAATCCAGAAATAATTTGAAATATATTCGAGAAATAAGTCAAAAAGTGCAAGAGGATATGTGAAGTTATATGTAAAAACTATGTGGCATTTTATATCAAGAAATTGAGCATCTGTGGAATTTAGAATCCCTAGGAAATTCTGGAGCCAATCCCTTGCACACAGCTAGGGATGACTGTAAACATTAATTTGTGTGTTTGCAGATACAGTTTTATGGAATTTTGTTCCAGGTATAGCTTGTGAAATTATCTCCATAATCTAGATACAGCATCAGTGTACCATCATATGGCTCCCTAGTAATAGCTTCATTTATGTGACTACACCCGATCCCTGTCTACGCCACAAATTTTTTGAACTCAATCGATTTAAATTTTTAGAAAAGTTTTAGGTTCCCAACAAATTAAGTGGGAAGCTCAGAATTCATAAGAACCTCCTGTACCCAGTCACACACAGCTGCCTACATTTTTAACATCCCACAACAGAGCAATACCTTTGTTATAATCAATGAATCTTCACTGGTACATGGTTTATATGAACGCTCACTCGAAGCGTTCAGTAGATTGTGACAAATATGTGATGACATGTATCTGCCATTTTAGTATCATACAAAATATTTTCCATACCTTAATTATCTTTTCTCCTCTGTCTATTCTTCCTCCTCTCATCCTTAAACCCCGATTTCCTTTAAATTTCTAATGTCCCCATGGCTTTCCTTTCTGTAGAGCATTATAAGGATGGAACTATACAGTATGGAAACTTTCAGATTACCTAAACAAATAATTCAAAATATATAATAAAGTGTAGAAAATGAGTTAAAATGGTACACTAGAAAGTATCTATTTAACATGAAAGAACAAATAGCAAAGTAGCAACTAAGGAACCTATCTTATTGGTAACTATATTAAATGAAAATGGTGTAAAAATTCTAATAAAAAAGCAAAAATCGGAAGAATAAATTCTAAGAAGACCAGGATTCAACTATATTCTTCTACTATAGCATGTGTATTTTAGGTCTCAACAGACAAATAGAATGAAGGAAAATAATGGAAAAAAAAATGTTTAAAAGATTTATTTTTAAAACAGTGAACATAAGAAAGTGAGAATGGATATACATGAAGGAAATCTAACAGTAGGAAAGAAAAATTGATAATTCAAAAATATTAATTAGAGACTTTAATAGTTCATTTAAAATAAATGTAACAACTATGCAGAGGATCAACAAAAGTATAGGACACTTCAATAACACTACAGATCTACTAGCCTTAGCTAAGCAACACACAATATGCTAAAAGAGAGCAACATAATGCGTGTTCTTTTCAAGCGTTCATGGAAAATTCTCCATGATAAACCTTATGTGGACCACAACACAAGATTTAATGTAATTAAAGGATTAAAGTAATATGAACTGTGTTCTCTGATTACAACAGAATTGAATTTTGAAACTAATAACAAAGGAAAATTTGGAAAATTTACATGTATGTGGAACTGAAACAACACATTCACAGAGAAAAAATGAAACAAGGAAGAATTCAAAGAGAAATTAGTCAATATATTAGGATGAGTATAAACAAAACACAACATACAAAACTTATCATGACACTTATAAAGGAGTATTTGTAAGGAAATACACAGTGGTACATAGTGCAAAACACCTGTATTACAAAAGCAGAAAAAGTTCATATCAATAATCCAAATTTCTACCCTGGGAAACTAAAAAATAGATCAAGCTAAAAGTAAAATAGGAGAAACAATGAAATAATAAAGTTTAAAGCACAAATAAATAAAACAGGGGAGAACTGAAAAAATTTTAAAACACTGATTTTCAGAAAACAAATACTCAGGAATGGAAAAGAAAAAACTATAATGAGTTAGATGAAAGAAATAGGAGAAACTTCAAATTGCTACAAGAGGAATAAAATAAATGACATATGAACATCTTTACCAACCAGATTTGGTGACTCATGTCTTTAATCCCAGCACTCTGGGAGGCCGAGGCAGAAGAATCACAAGTTTGAGCCTAGCTTAGGCAATTTATCAATTTAGTGAGATCCTGTCTCAAAATAAAATTTAAAAGGGCAGGGGAAATAGCTCAGTGTGGAATCCTTGGGTTCAATATCCAATAAACAAACAAAATACAGAACAGTAAGAACAAAAAGACTTTACAAAAAATATAACTATTTATAAAGGAGTACTATCAATATCTATATACCAAAATTTTAGGTAACTAAGATGATATTAACAATTTCCTAAAATATGTCTTATTATAGGTCTATTTTATTCATTTACATTTTTGAGTCAGATTTCCAAACCATAAAAACTGACTCATAAGACAATAAATGAACTAACAAGAACTATGTTAAGATAATTGATATATAATTTTAAACAGTTCCACAGGAGTGTCCAGGGCTAGAGACACCTATGGTAAATGCTTATGAAGCATAATCTAAAAGTAATGCTAATACTTCACAAATTTCTCCTAAAATGGGAGAGGAGGGACCACTGCAGAGACTTAGGATGATGGTGTTACCCTGAGACCAAAACAAAACAAAACAGAACATCATGGCCTGACATGCCTTGGGCCCACATTGGTATCCTAGCAACAGTATTTTAGCCCCCAACTGTATCCTAGCAAATTAAATGCAGGAAAATAATAAAGGATTATATATGAAGACCAAATACGATTTACTCCAGGAATGCAAGGTTGATTGAATGTCTGAAAGCCGATCAGTATAATACACAATATTCCAAGATACTGTTATGATAAAAACATCCAAAAAATTAAAACTAGATGGGACCTTCCTCAATCTGATAAAGAACATCTATTTAAAACACACAGCTAACATTATTGTTATGATGGAATGGTAAAAGAGTGTATGATATGTCGGGAATAAATAAAGGACTTTCTTTTTCATTATTTCTATATAATACTACACTAGAAATTTGAGACAGAGCAATTTGGGAAGAAAAACTATACTGATATAAGTAAAACTGTAGAGAACATGATCATATCTGTACAAAATGCAAACAGGGTCAACAGAAAATAGTTATAAGTAGTAAATAATTTCAGAAAGATCATAATATAAAAGACAAATACAAAAATGAATGTGGGGAGAGGGGGAAGGAGTCATAAAAAGATTTAAAATGTGGTATCTTAGTTACTTTTCTCTTATTGATGAGACAAAATACCTGACACCCAAAATTAAAGGGGAAAGGTTTATTTGGCTTACAGTTCATAGAGGTTTCAGTCCACAATCTGCTGGATCCAAAGCAGGATGGCAGGGCAGACAGGCAGAAGGTAACGAGGTAAGCAAGGGAACAAGGGAGAGAGGGAAACAAGTCTCTTTCTGTCCCTTATATTTTATCCAGGCTACCTGTTCTTAGGGGGGTCTCACTCACCACCCTTAATCCTAATACCCTTAATCATAGCATCATAACCTTGATCCCAGCAGAACTATGCCAATCAGTGGACTAATTTAGCAATCACACACTCGAGATCCAGTCCCACTTAGGACCACATGAAGCTTTGGGGGGACATCTAGACACAAACCATACCACGTGGCACATACATGTACCAACTACCCACCATGAATGTAAAGAAAAACAATAACGATAATAAAGCAAATGGAGAAAGTGGAATCTAGAAACAGAAGGGTGGAAATGGTTAGGAAGCAGGAGGTGGATAAAAATAATCAGGTATTTTAATACATGTACCTAGTCCCCAAGATGAATGTAAACAGCATACACTGTAAATATGTACTAATAAAACTTTTAAAATATGAAAACTTTAAAATTAATAAAAAATTTAAAAATAATATACTTTCTGACATGTTGGCTTTGCTATTTTGTACATTGCATTTAAATGTGTATTAACAGCAGAGAGGTTTAATTTGTTCACACATTTATTAGCCCATAACCCATAAGGCCAGCTGCAGGCAATGTCTCAGGACACTGGAAAATTGTACATAAATTTTTTCCAGAGTGTAACATGCATGATCTCTAGATGAACTCCCAAAAGAATCCTTATTCCCAAATAGTTATGAGCCTGGCCTTTCCTGTCCGCATGTCTACCATGACTCAGATCTTCCAACACCGACTAGAGTTGCCCACCAGTTTGTACATACAGCACCCTAGAACTTTATGCTGCAAGAACAAATCTTTTTACCTTCTCCTGCATACCATTTTCAAAGGATTTTAAACCGGATGATCAGGCACAGTCTTATCAAGGACCTCCCTCCACTAGTACCAATTTTCGGCACTTGTCAGCTATCTTGTAACTTAGACAAAATACTCAACGCCAACAATTTAAAGGAGGAAGCATTTATTTTGGTCATGGTTTCCTTGTGTTCAGACCACGGTTGACTGGGTCCAAGTTAGAAAGGCATATTGAAAAAGAACCACTCCACCCATGGCAGCAAGGAACCAGACAGAGAAGAGAGTAACCAGGAAGAAGAACATAACCTTCCATTTCATGTGCCAGTCAACTCTTCAAATTGAGTCCCACCTCCTGAAAATACATTCAGCTATGAACTCGTCAATGGACTAAACCACTGATGAGTATAGACACCATGATCCAGCCACCTTTCACTCCCACTTTGTACACATGAGACTTTTGATGGACATTGTAGTTCTAAACCATAACAAAATGTGGCAATCGTTTAACTTGTGGTCTTTTGTAAGTGGGTTCTTTCCCTTAATATGTGTCTAGTTCATCTATGTTGCAGCATTCAAAAATATTTTGTAAAATAAATTGTTTGATTTTAAGAAGGTAAAGAGTTTATGATATGTAAAATGGAGTAAATATGCATAATTAAAAATGGGTACCAATAGCATTCCTGTACACAAATAACAGACTCACTGAAAGAGAAATTAGGGAAAAAACCACCTTCAAAATAGCATCCAAAAAAATGAAGCACCTGAGAGTCAATCTAACAAAGGAAGTAAAAGATCTATACATCAAAAACTACAGTACTTAGAAAAAGAAGATTGAAGAAGATATCGGGAAATGGAAAGATATCCTTTGCTCTTGGGTAAGAAGGACCAATATAGCAAAAATGGCCATACTCCCAAAATCGTTATACTGATTTAATGCAATTTCAATTAAAATATCAATACCTCACAGAATTAGAGAAAACAATCACAAAATTCATTTGGAACCAAAAGAAACCTAGGATAGCAAAAGCAATTCTGGGCAACAAAAGCAAAGCAGGGTCCATCACAGTCCCTGACTTGAAATTATATGACAAAGCTACTGTAAAAAAAAAAAAAAGAAAAGAAAAAGAAAGCCAGCATGGTACTGGCAAAAAAACAGACCCCAGGACAGCAGAACAGATTAGAATTTCCAGAAACAGGTTCAAACACACTCAGTCACCTTATCTTTGACAAAGGGGCCAAACAACCTCACTGAAAGAAAGACAGCCTCTTTAATAAATGGTGCTGGGAAAACTGGTTCTCTACATGCCAAAGGTTAAAACTAGACCCGTATCTTTCCCTACGCATTAAGCTAAAATCAAAGCGGATTGAAGATCTAAATATGAAACAGAAACACTAAATCTATTGGAAGATAGAATAGGTAGAACTCTTGAGCACATAGGTGTAGGCAAGGATTTATGAACAAATCCCCAGTTGCCCAGGAACTATCACAAAGAATCAACAACTGGGACCTAATCTTATTAAAAAGCTTTTGCACAGCAAAGGAAACCACCCACAGAGCTAAGAGATAACCCACAGAGTGGGAAAAAATTTTGCCAGCTATTCCTCAGACAAAGGACTAACATTCCGAATATATAAAGAACTCAAAAAAATCAGACCCCTCAAATTTAAAGAGCCAATCCAAAGTGGGCAACTGAAATGAATAGATACTTCTCAGATGAAGAAGTAGAAACAGCAAATAAACATATGAAACAATGTTCCACATCACTGGTCATTTGAGAGATGCAAATTAAAACAATCCTGAGATTCCATCTCGCTCCAGAAAGAATGGCTATTATCAACAAATCAGACAATTACAAATGCTGGAGGGGCTGTGGGGAAAAAGGAACCCTTCTCCACTGTTGGTGGGAATGTAGACTGATGCAATGACTATGGAAATCAGTGTGGAGATTTCTCAGGGAACTAGGACTAGAAATTCCATTTGACCCAGCTATTCCCCTTCTTGGTATCATCCCAAAAGAATTAAAAGCATCAAACCATAGTGTGCACCCATGTTTATAGCAGCACAGTTTGTAATAGCTAAATCCTGGAAACAGCTCAAATGCCCATCAACTGAGGAATGGATAAAGAAAATGTGTTTTTTTTTTTAATACAATGGAGTACTACTCTACAATAAAGAATGATAAGCTTGAGATATTTCTAGGTAAATGGATGTATATTGTGACTATATTCTTAAGTGAAATAAATCAGACACACATGTTTAAATACTGCATTCTCTGGTGTGAGAAACTGAAAGTGTAAATAAAGACTAAAATGTATTATATTGGGAAAGGGAAGAAAATGTCCAAATGGGACAGGGAACAATGGAGGGATAGGGACAAAGGAACAGAGAGACAAGAGAAATAAGAAATGGAAGGAAAAAAATAGAAACGAAGCTTTTGTAAATAAGGAGGGAGGAGGAGGTGAAGGGAGGGGAGGGGAATTGGAAAAAAAGAAGCAACAAGATATATCGTATACAGGTAGAAATCCAGTATGATGTATGTTATAACTATGTACATCTAAAATATATCATTAAAGTAAAATTTTAAAAAAGTTTACCTTTGGTAGATGGTTAGAAAAATGTAAAAATGGAACAAATTAGACCTACAGAAGTACAAATAAATGGTAAAATAATAAACAATAATGAGGACATTAGTGGCTTATGACAATTGACTATACATACACATAAAAAGGCTACAGCTTCCCTTTAGAAGGGACATGCTTAATCACATGAAAATTCCTACTGAATTTAAGATATACACACTTTTAAAAACAATACATGATTGGAAGAAAATATGGAAAATTTATAAAAACAATTTTAGGTCTGAACATTCTTGGAGTTTTTTAAACTAACATATTTAAAATATGGTATGTCAAAGACACAAAACAAAATTTAAGAGGACAGAAAGTGAAAAGATAAAGAACAATAAGACAGAGACAAAGAGAAACAAAGAGGGATGTAGGGAGAAAGGGAAGTAGAGACAAACAATGTGCATGTCTCAACACAAACACAAATCAGCTTGGATTTAAACCTTCCGCTTTTATCCTCCCACCAACTGGCTCAGTTATGTGCAAATTGATGATCTGATAGGAATCTACAAAAGAAAAATGTGGCTTTACTCAGTATCAAATTAAAAAGACACTAATGAAATCTAATTTAAATAGATGTGCAGCAAAAATATTGATGTATGACATATTAATCCCACTGTCTAATATTCCATTGTCAGGATTTGAAAAGGTTTAATATCTGAAAATCACTGGGTGGGGTGGACTTAAGAAAAAAGTCAGTGAGACATTCATCTATTTGGAAGTGTTATCTAGCATGAGATACTAGTTAAGCAGCAGACTGAGACAGAGCTTCATTGGCATTAAAGAGGCATAATACAAGAACATTTGATAAAACACCTTTATTTCAAAATTACATGTAGTTTTATATGGTGCGTCTATGCTATTCATGTAATTATAAGTTTTCAAGTTAACTGAATAAAGTGTTTAATTAATGCAATGACCACAGTGCTCTAAGGACATTCATTCAATGCTCAAATATTTATTAAATACCTACTGGGACTGCACTTGATGGAACGATAGAAATATCAAAGAAGAACAAGAAGCAGCATGTGAATAAAGAAGGATCAGGAGGAAGAGGAGGAGGAGGAGAAAGAGAAGGCAGAGCAGGAGAAAGAGGAAAAAGAGGAGTCAGCGGTGGAGGACAGGAGCAGGAGAAGCTGGCTTTTTTCTTCTTTTTTCTATAGAAACTTACAAAACAGTGCAGGAGTGATACCTTGGGTTTACCAAGTGCCTACTCAGTGCCGCCCTAGGAGAGATTATCGGGCAGCTTCTCCCATACTAGGAACAGAACTACCGCTGCTCAGAGAAATATTCGCTGCATTTCGGGAGGAAGAATCCGAGGTTTAAGGAAATCTGATACACATAAAGGTGTATCACACGAAAGTGAATCTTCTTGACAGTTGTGCACACATAATCACAGGTACATGTACACATTATTTCATTTATACTACCAATTCAGTAGTTAATTTCTGTTACTTTACACATTCCTGTCCTCAAATGTCCATCAGTACGTGATGGATTAATGGGTTGGGGCATTAGGCGAGTATCACTTTCCTTGTTAACAGTTTTCTGATTAAATTCCTACTTTTCAAACTTTTATTATTTCTTTTACATGGTCTCCCACAAATGGAGTGAGCTCTTGAGAAGTGGCCTCTTAGGCTGACTGGCACAACCACGTGACCCGATGTGGTGAGTGTGGCACTAGCAAATACGAGGGAAACAGACGCAGAAGGTCTTTGCATGCTGGGTGCTCATTTCATACGAGGCAGAGGAACCTGCGAGGCTGCTGTGGACACAGATACTGAGCAGGAAAGGCTTCCCTTCCACTCTCCCAGCCTGGCCTTCCTCCCACTCTACTCCCAGACTGACCTCTTCTCACTTGGCCCACCGGGGAATGCGGCTGCCAGGCGAGTCTAAAACCAGCATATTCAACAGAGTCATGAAACATAATCAATTATTCTTCCTTTAAGTTACTAAAATTTGGAGTGACTCATATGTGGCATCAGAGAATTGAGGCACTTTAAATACTCTCTAACAGGCTATTTTGTTGGGCAACTCAGCCTCTGGGACTTCTCATTCTTAAAATCAAGAAAATAATAATTGTGTAGATTGTATTATTTAATCCTCATGCAGTCGAATAGGTAGTATGTTCTTGTCTCCATGTTACACAAAAGAAAATATAAGTGAGATAAACAGATGGGTCCAAAATCATACATATCTGCTGGGAAAAATTTCTCTTTTTCTTTCACTTTTTATAAATGTCTAATTTGTCAGATCTGAGATTCATCAAGTGGATTTTAAATGTGACCAGCACTTCTTTCCGGTTGGTTGTAGAACTGGTCTCTCTAGCTGCCTGCATTTCTGTGCTTTTGCTAAAGGAAAAGTTTCTCCCCTGTAAAATCCTATATTGTTCTAGTGTACTCTGGAGGGCAGTCCATCTGCTTGTGCTACTTTACTACATAACAAGCTCTGCTTAGGAACCTAAAAGAACATAAATCTGGAGATACAGATCTGCGCTTGTCAGTGCCATATAATACAGCTCCTGTTCAGTAATTATGCATGATAAACACCCTGATTATAACACATTTCATCTACCGAGGTGATCTACTAACACACACATAATCCCAGTTTACTGACATAACTAGGCTATACACAACTTTTTAATGTGCTGTTTCCTGCACAGAGAGACTTCTTTTTATCTCTTTCAAGATTGTTCGAATGATGGTGCCTTGCATACTGAGAGTACCATTTGCATTCAATTAAAATTTGAGTCCTCAACCTCTCCAAACTAATTTGCTCTAAAGGAGTTTGCTTCTCTTTCAGCGGTTGATTGAAAGCCAACATTTTTAAGGCTCTACAGATTTATTATTGATGAATTATGAAAATTATATTTCTAAATAATTTTATTTCTGGATTTCCTTTAAGTAGTCTTTCCCCACATTTTTCAGTGAGCAATGTTTTTTCATCAGAGTATCCTAAATCAGACCTCACAAAAATCATCAAAATGAATTCACGTCCAATGTAACAAAATACAAAACCATGTAGTGGTTGTTTATACTATAGAAACAAGACCTAGAGTTGTCAAGACAAAAAGTTACCCTTTCTGGATATTTGAAAATTAAGCAACATTTTATTAAAAGATGTCAAAGAAAATTGGCAAGTGATAATGCTACATGGTTTTATGACATCCATGAAACAGGAACTAAGCCACCTTTCATTGTGATATTTAAGAATATGTTAAATTCGGGAAAATGATTGGTGTATGTACTTTGCAGAGTATTTGGCATCCCAAGATTATACGGCTGGTAAGATACTGCAGTATCTGGTTAGGGTTGCTAGCAACTTGGATTTTCAATAAAAATGTGACAGAAAATCTTATGATTTTGAACACTGTATTTGAATTTAAAGGAAATGGATAATAGCTTCTTCTGGGAAAACTGAAAACTCATAGTCTATGTAATGAGATTTTAGCAAATATTACATGCAAGATCTTGTCCTCCTTCTTCATGCCTTTTTTACTCCCTAGGAGATAATTCCATTTGCATGCCTAGGAAACCAGGCTCGTTCCCTCCAAAGATTCTAGAGAATTTGCATTCTGACTTGGTCTTTTTTTTTTTTTTTTTTTTGCCAAAAAAAGAGTCCCCACATCCACTTATCCCTTCTATGAGGTCTCTAGAACAAAAGGAAAAGAAGGAAAATAAAAATTGGGAAAAGAGTCATGAGTTCTTGAAACAATATTCTCATGACCCTGTTTTCTTGCTCTGCCCTTAAAAATGCTTCCTTAAAAATGTGCCTCATTTAAAATAGAGCTATTGTGCCCACTTTTAAAAGATGTATCTGCATATCTTCTTATTTTTCAGCAAGTTCAAACTAATATTGTCCAAATTATTTTATCTTTCTTCAGTTTTCCGTGTACTTGAAGATATCACTCATTCTATAGTCAGTGTTCATTTACTACTGTATATTCTAAAAAGCATACTTCTAAGTATGGTTTTAAATTTTTAAAGTTTCCCAATTGATTATCCTAAAATACGTTTTTGTTAAGCAATTTTTGTTCATCAGTACACGCTAACAACAACTGAAATGATTAAATGAACAAATATATACATGAAATACAAAATACACAAGTATATAAAATATATATATGTAATGAATGTGTATATGTGTGTAAGTGCATACACAGTCCCTTTTCTATGTTTTTGTTTGTCCTATAAAGTCCAGGAAAGGAAAAAAAATCCTTTTCGGCTATTTCAATAAAAAAAGATGATCTCCAGATATCTTTAATGTTATTTCACTTTCCCATGAAGGACTGCTAGTGGAAAAATGCACACATCCATACATATCTTTTTCATTGTGATCTCTGTCTCTCTGTCCCTCTGTCTGTCACTCTGCCTGTCTCTCTCTCACTCTCACTCTGTTTTTCTCTCCCAGATTTTCTGTTGTAGTTTCTGTTTCAAGACAGTCCTTACCACGCATTACTAATCTAGTTGTTTACTTACTCGTCTATTAAACAGACATTCAAGATACACCATGCGCACTTCTGTCCAATTGCTCCATGTAGAAACACTACACACTTCATCACTGTCAAACCCTCCTTATTTGTCCTCACGGGAGACTGTAAGTGGCGTGAAATTCACTGCAGGCCGAGAGATTGACCATGAAATGATTGCAGGAAATCTCCTTCAGGCAGAAGATGAAGTTAAACAACTGCTGAATCCCTGCTATCTTGAACCCGGCCTCTTCCCACACATCTTTAAGTGGGCTCCTTCCTTTCCACCTAAAACATTTATGTCTATCAGACAACCAGGGAAAAGTAAAACTTTTGTTTGAGTAATTATAAATTACTTAAATACTTATAAATTTATCCAAAAGTATGTTTCAAGTATTCTAGTTTATACGTATAGTTAATGTTCAGCTGAATTATGATTCAAAATAATGATTGACAACATTTTTTGGAAAAATGTGAAAACAGTTTTGATTACCCAAAATATTTCTATAAAATTATTATAATATTATTATAAAATATTAAGTTATCTTTCAATTATATGAGGAGATATTATGAGATTCAAAAGACACCAGATTATTCTTGGGCTCTGAGTTTTACACTGGGTTCTTCCCCTACCAAACAGAAACCAGGCTCCTTTTCATAAGAAATGAAAGGGTTAAAAGAAAAGAGTATTAATGGGTAATGTTTCTACGGCAATCATTATTATTTTGTCTAGCTTTTCATCATAGTAATTGATATGTAGGATGACTACTTTGTCACCTAAACCAAGACAGTTTTGAGAGAGAAAGTGTTGCTATTGAAAATCCAATCTACATCAACACGCTTCCAGAAAATGGAGAAGCATTGCCATCCAACTCACTCAGTTTCTATGCTTCATATTTGTTTTCTTGTAACTTTATTCACTTACTTCTAATAATACTTGTCTCTAATCTTACCTCAATATTCACATTTTGCTAGACTTGTCATAGTATAAATCCATTTCTAAAATTTAGTTACCTATGTTCTGTACTTACCTTTGCTCCATGGTTTCCTACCACTACAGATAAGTATTCTAATGATTCAGCACTGAAAACTCCCTGTGACTTCCATTATTAGTCACATCCTGGAAACAATGTTAACATGGAGCAATGAATTTCTCCATCATGATATACATCCTTTTATTCTACCTCTCCCTGTTTATCTTCCCAGTGTTTATCACTTGTTCTTCTAACAGTAGCTCCAGGCCTTGGACTTCTGCAACCTCCACTTGAACACTCCCAGGCTCCCGCATGCTTAGCATTTTTTGAATCTTTTTTATTTTTTTCAGTTCATGTTTGTAGCACATAATAATTACACTCATCATGGGAATTTGGTACACGTACGCGATGCATATTAATTCTATTTTTCTTTCCACTCCCTTCCCTCCTTTCATTCTTATATATGACTATAACAGTTAATCTCATGATAATATTTCAAGTACCTTCCACCCCTGGAAATCTACTTTACTGCTTCCTAATTTGAATTATAATATGAATAATGATGTACTAGGTAAACTTCACTTCTTCTCCGATACTGCCTGACATTTCCTAGAAAAACTACTATAACCATGACACTTAAACAAATTCGTGTTATTTGGGCTCAGCTGTGTTCCCATCACACTTGGTCAACAATTTATTAATCCCTAGTTGGTTATCATATTTACATTAGTAACTGCCATCTTTTCAAATGTTTTAAATCTCTTCTGCCTCTCCTCTCAGGTATTAAATGTAACTTCTGTCCTATTTTAAGAAAACAAATCATCCAAAATTTCTTCCCTCCACCTAAACAAATTTCATCTTTTATTAATAGCTATTCACTCTCCTTCATTCCAGTCTCTAAGTAAGTTCTCTGTATAGCAAGAAGAGATATTTTTATTTAATATAAAATATTTGGCTTTGTAACACATTCTGAAATTTTTCATATTCTGAGATTGAGGTTCCTGCCACTTTAGAATTTCCAATACACTTTATCTTACAAAATTAAATTCAGAGTAAAGATGTCCACAAATCGAGCATTAATTATAGATTTTTTTTTTTTTTTGGTGGTGCTGGGGATCGAACTCAGGCCTTTGTGCTTACAAGGCAAGCACTCTAATCACTGAGCTAAATTCCCAGCCCCTAATTATAGATATTTTTAATGTATATTCCTTCTGAGAGAGAGGATAACATCTTATGGATACATAAAATTATCGTTTTAGAAGAGGATATTGCAAGATATGATTGGAAGTATTTCCAGGACACACAGATTAATCCTGAACAGTGTCCTGAAGGGGACAAATGATGCTTATATGAACATCTGGGAAACAAAACTGTACAAACAGGAGCTTCTATAGTCCCGTTTAAATTGGGTTGGATAATAACCATCACAAGTATGGAATTTTGTACGAGACTCTGTTTCTTTTAGTATTCTATGGAAGACAAGAGCTATAGAATAAGATTGATATGGAATATATCACCAGCTCTACATGATGGAAGTAAACTGAACTTACCTAATGCCCAAAATAAAGAAATGAAATGTGAGTTTAACTCTATTAATATATTTAGTAAAAATCCTAAGGAATGAAGATACTTTACTTCCACCTGTGAAAACACTGTGGAAACAGAATGCTTGGAATTGAAACTCAGGTCTCCTCATATGCTGCTCATTCTCTCCATCCCTCTTTAGATTCTTGGCATAGACTCTGGAGAAAACAATTCCACACCACTTCCACAGGAGCAGGGATAAGAAGCAAGGTTTCTGAAAAGGAGTCACTGAGAATGAGATTAGGCAGCAATAGGACCATTTCTACTTTCATACCTATGTGTGCAGACTCAACATATAATGAAAACTTACTTAGTAGACGTATTTTAAATGTTCCATTCTCCAGGATCAGTCTCTATAAGCATCGGAGCAGCAACCTCAACTCAGCTGTCAAAAGTCTTTCCCTCAGTCTAGCATGCTGGAAGACTTTTGAGTGAGTTAGTATGCAATAAAACCAGTCAATCCAATTAGTACATTTGTTTTGCTATGAAATGAGACCTTAGGTTTGATATAGTGTTCTGCGGTTTGACATAGTGTTCTGTGGTTTGATATAGTGTTCAAACACAGACACTAAAGTAATTAGATAGTAGTGATAATGGAAGCCCTATGGACAGGAAGTGCAAGTCACGATTAGATTTTACTGGTTCCAATGGAGACAAATTGCTGTTCCATCCAAGAAGAGAGACCCCCCCAGGAATAGCTGCTCCAGCCTTGGTAGATCCAAGTCTGCACACCTTTTCTGTCTTGGTCTGCCAAGGACACCTAACAGTTTCCCAGCGACACTTGATGCACACTGACTAAATATTCTTCATACACTTTGCTATGTGGAGAGTTCTCAAACTGCAGGTGCCCAACTTGACTGACTGGAATCACCTTGAGCTGTAATTACCCTCACTACCCCTAAGTAATCCTGACTGTCCATTCCGCATATTTCCTCAGTGTATTAAGAATAAACAAAATCTTTACCGTGGTATATGGAGCTTTATGACTAGATCTATGTCCTTTCAATGCCAGAGAGATAACTAGTTTCTTTCCTCTTAGCTCAATAGAAACAAAGTATGTTTTGGTTTGGATGAGGTTGCTTTTGTCCTGACTACCATGTAAGCTCAGTCCTATGACTCAAATCGTGAGGATTCACTGGCATTTCCACATCTCATAACCACTCTGTCAGTAAGTCACTGATAGTCTTGGATCTGGCTGTCTCGTTCTTTGGTATCACAATCTCCTGGGCAGTTTTAATACACTGGGAGTCTATTTTTCCAGAATGCTACATCTTTTATATCTTTGACCATTTTTTTTCATGTGATTTATGTTGATGATTCTATGTTTTTCACCTGATTAATTTTGGACAATCTCTTATTCCAAGCATGTGCGAACAATCCTAGAACCAAATACCCTATCAGAAAGAAGTTTCTATGTTGTTAGGCTCACCATTTTCCCTGTCAATAGTGTAGAATGGGTGAAATACTCTCCCACCTTGAGTAATTCCATCTTGGATTACACCTCCCTTAATCTAGAACTTTAAGATTAAATTTCATGAATATTAAGCTGATACTAGCTAGTAAATATTAGGTACATCTTATAGCTTTTAGTAGATCCAGGACATTTATGAGCCAATCTCAAGATTGAATCTTAGTTATTTTTCAGGTTGTTAAGAGAGGCAAGGAGGAAAGATATTTAAGAATAGGGGCAGTCGTCTTGCAAGATGGAAGCACTGTGATGTCTTCAGTTAAGTGGGAAGTATTTGCCTTTACCAAGAAAATGCAATGAATGTCTGTAGTCTCTGAGTTCAAGAAAATCCAAGGATTCAAAAATCTTTAAGCTAATAGTCTGGTTATTGGCATACTACATGTCCAGATCCCTCTTTCTCTCGGTCTGGCCCTTGACTTTGCTGGACACACCTGGTGACATGCAGAACTCAGCCCACCCCAGAGCACAGAAGAGGACCAAGAAACAGACTTTAAAGCAGAGATACACTTGTAAGAAAGTCCTTGAAGAGTGTTCTGATTTAAAGATCAGCTCAATCCCTGTGGTGGAGTAAAGAATACGAGATTAAGCAGTCAAATGAAAAGGTCTCAGTAGACTCCACAAGAGGCTCTGGATCCAGGATGACTTTGCAGCATTGCTTGCACTGAAATAGGAAAGGCAGTCTTCAACACTCTGATTGAAGTCATTCTATATGAACTGTCCTTGCTAAGGGAGACCCAGGTGAATTGTCTATCTTCCACTCAAAGTCAATTATTCCACAGGGACTTATCTGGGAGGATCCAGCTGTCAATACTAATAGCAACTGAGAGGAAAAGAGAAGGCAATATTTTAACAGTATTATCATCAATTATTTTATTAACCTTATTAATTTGTTTTAGGTTATAAGGGGTATGATTATTTCACCATAAAGTCTACATTAAGAAATAAAATTACAGAAAATTGTGCATCTTTAATGAGTTTGTTTGACCATCTTTTATGGAGTTTATAATACTGTAACACATTTTTTACAGACCAATATATGAAGCTAACTTCAACAACTAAATAGAACAAAATTCGTATATCACATGGGAAAAGAAGAGGATAACTACTTAAGGAAAATCGAACTTTTACTCTAATAATTTAAATAAGTGTGTAAATATTTCTTTTCAAGTAAACAATCTTACTCATCTTGTAACTGCTTCCCTGTGGCCTGTCTTTAAAGATTTATAGTGGCATGAGCAAAGTCCCATCTCAGCTTCACCAAGCTCCAGCTATTCTCAAGCCACACACATAGTCATTTTCTCATGGAAATATTTTTTCCTTGATCTTGTTAGCACCCTCTAGCTATGGCATTTTGACTTCTGGTAGAAAAACAAACTGTAGATAAAGCCATCTGCTATTTTCCTGAGGACCTTCTCACTATTCATAGAAAACAAAATTGAAAATTGAAGCCACCACCAAGAGCAGAGACACACCTCAGCTTGGATGGCCTCCACAGCTTGGGGTGTAGAGATAGAGGGGTACCTGGAGCAGAGAGGGAATTTCACAACCACACAGGTAATAAAGTTAGATGGCAAAATCTGTGACTTGGGGTGCACAGTGGGACAAAACTTGGGAGCTGCTGGTGTCTCAGAACTAGAAGATAGGGCTGATAGAGGTCACCATTTATGCAGACACACCCTAAAAACAACAAAAGAACATGAAAAATGGACCCGACAGCTGCTAGATGACACAAAGAAGACTAATCTAAGACTAACCTGCATTAGTGACCAATCATAAGACAGCACAAAAGCCATAAAAATATGCTTATGGAAATAATAGAAACTTTCTAAATATGGGGAAAGAATTTAACATACCAATAAGTAAGAGATATTGAATACCAAAGAGTCACAATCAGAAAGAATTTCCCCATAAAACTTCATAGTCAAAAATCTCAGAAGTCTAACATATAGACAAAATCTTAAAAGCTTTCAGAGAGAAGTAAATTATCATTTATATAGCTAAACCTATTAGAATTACAGCAGACTTTTCATCACACACCTTAAAGGCTAGGGAGTTTGGTTGAAGTGTTTCAAGCCCTAACAGAGTACAAATTCCAAGCCAGATTGATAAATGGAGAAAAACTATTTTTTTCAAAATTGATGGAGAAATAAGGTCTTTTCACAACAGAGAGCATCTTAAGAAATTCATGACCACAAAATCAGCACTAGAAAAAATTGTCGAAGATATCCTAGAAAGAGACAACAAAACCAACAATGCTGAAAACATTAATGGAATGAGCATACTGGGCAGGATGAGAAGTTAAATAGAGGGGAATGTAAGGAAGCAGCAACAGGGAAATAATGCAATGACAATAAGTCAACTTAGTCAATACCCTTCAGTAATAACTCAGTGTGAGCAGTCACAAAACTCCAATTAAGACACAGATTGGCAAATTGGGTTAAAAAAAACCAAAATAACAAACAAAAAAAATGGTATGCTATATTCAAGAAACACATGTAATCCAAAAAGAAATTCATAAAATAAAAATCAAAGAATGAAAAATAATATTCCATGCAACAGGAGACCAAAAACAAAAAGGAGTAGCTCTCTTACATTCAAAGTAGACTTCAAGCAAAACTGATCAGAAGAGGCAAAGAAGGTCACCACATACTGGTTAAGGGAACAATTTAACAGGAAGAGATAATGATTATAAACATATATGCACTGAACACTGGTGCACTCAACTTTAAAAAAGCAAACACAATTAGATATAAAAGATCAGATAAACATCAATACAGTTATAGTGGGGGACCTTAATGCCCTACTGTAATAAATAGACAAATCAACTAGACAAAACAAAACAAAACAAGAAACACAGTGAACTACCAGATATGAATGAGACCTTTGATCAAATGAGATTAACAGATATCAGTAGAATATTCCACCCAACAAGAGAATACACAATTTTCTCAGCAGCACATAGAACTTTCCCCAAGATAGGCCATATAGTAGTGCAAAAACGTTTCAGTAAAACAAAACAATTGAAATTCTCCCATTCATATTTTATCAGATCATAATGCAATTAAACTAGATTTTGATGGCAAAAGAAACCATAGAAATTATGCAAACACATGGAAATTAAATGATACAATCTTGAATAATCAATAGATTACAGAAATAATCTATTATTTCTGTAATAAATAAGTTCCTGTAATAGATTAGTTCTGTAATCTATTATTTCTGTAAAAAAATTAGTTCCTGGAATCAAGAATAATTTCAGCACAATAGAAACTACAGGGTAGAGTGAAAGCAGTCCTAAGAGAGAAATTTGTATCTGTGAGTGACCTCATCAGAAAAATGGAGCAAACAAACAAATAACTTAATGATGCATCTCACGGTCATAGAAAAACAAGAACAATTCAAATCCAAATGTAGTATAAGGAAGAAAAATATAAAGATCAGCACAACAGTTAATTAAATTGACAATAGAAATGATACAAAGATCAATGAACTGAGTTGTTTCTATATAAGGATAAATAAACTAGACAAATCTTTAGCCAATCTTACCAAAAAATGTAAACATCCAAATAAATGGAATTAGAAATGAAGAGTGAAATCACAAATGACACTGCCGAAATGGAGAAAATTACTAGTAAATACTCCAATAAGTTGGAGAATTCAGAAGAAATGGATCACTACCTAGATGCATATGACTTACTATGACTTATTTCTTTCTGGAAAAGATTCTGCATCTTGCATCTTTTTTCTGTGCATTTTTTTCTCTCCTCATATTTCATTTTAAATTGCTCGTGATTGAGATAAAAATGGGTCCCTTTCAAGTCCATATGGCAAAAACAAGAAATGAAGTGCAAAAGCAAACAACATTAAGCATCACAGCTGAGACGGTAAGTAATTTGCTTTTTAAAATGTTCCGGACTAATACTATGGACATGGTGCAATTTAATGACATTATATGCCTTTACCAAAGAATGGCTTGTAGACTGACGTGGTTTGATTTTTCTTAGATACACTGAAGCAAAGAAATGATATTGTTTAAACACACTGGGTAATGGTAAAGTAGAAGCACATGGACAATATTATCAAACAAGAAAATGTCCAAGAATAGGATTGGCATACAAGAAAACAATATTCTTCAAGTAGGTTTTACTTTCTCCTGCTTTTTATTTAAATCAGACACTGAAGATTAAATATCGGATGGATTGTCTTATATGAGAAACAGAGTAAAAATAACTTGAAGAGCAAAAGACAGATGGTAGCAAATGGAGATAGAATTGTGGATAAGAGAAGAGGAGGGGGGAGCGAGGAGGGAGGGGAGAAAAAGGAGAAGTAAAAAGAATTTGGCTGTGATATGTATGTGTACCAATACCCTAAAATGGATATATCCATTATGTATCACAAACATACCCTAAGGACAGAAGAAAATACATTTGAAATAATCAAAATACAAAAAAGACAGATTGATTCCTAACCTGAAGCTTTCTGGGAGCACTCATCGGGCAGAGGAGTGTGTAATGTTGCGGAAGGTGGAGTCTGATTTCTAGGTGGCCTTATACATGGTTGTGTCTTGGTTTGCATTTGGATGATATTTAGAAAGATTCATTTAAGCACATTCCAAACCTTAAGGGCTTCATGATTCAATATTTTACTGTTAATATTTCATGACTATATCAGGGTTCTCCAGAGAAAAGAAATGGAAGAAAGAGCTGCAAATTAGCTATAGATTTGACACATACAAGGGGATTGGCTCCCATGGTTCTGGGAGTCCCACAATAGGTGCCGTCCAAGCTGGAGAGCCAGGGAAGTCCACAGCTTGGTTCTGTCCAAATTTGAAAGTCCCAGAAGCAGGAAACTAATAGGATAACTCTCATTTTCAAAGTCCGAAGAGCCAGCTCTTGATGTGAGTCCCAGAGTGCAATAACTGGAGAAACCAGAGTTCTGATATCCAAGGCTGGGAAAAGAATAGCATCCTGGGTTCAGAAAGGAGAAAGGAAGAGTTCATTCTTCCCCTGTCTTTTTATTCCACCCAGCGCCAGACAACTGGGTGGCTGCCACCTACACTCTAGGTTCATTTCCCCCACTCTGTACTCCACGGCCCTGGCCAGTCTTCTCTGGAGATAGGCTCACAGACACACCCAGAAATAATGTTTCACCAGCTACCCGGACGTGCTTTAATCCAGTCAAGTTCTCAGTGAAAATTAA
>PVJO010025314.1:0-22952 GCA_004026905.1 Hystrix cristata | reverse complement strand
GAATCAGGAGAACCATGAGGGTGTTGCCCAGGAGGGAGGAGACCATAACTGCTAAGACAACCCCAAAGAGAAACTGGTGGGCTGTGGTGTGCTCAAAGAGTCCGAGGAGAATGAAATCTGAGGTGATGTTCTCACGGTCCATGATTTCAAAACAAAGAGACACTGCCAGTGGAAAAGAGGTAGCCACTGCAATGTCACATGTGAAAAACTGACTTTATTATACATAACCTCGAAAAAATTATTTGTGTCACCATGGAGAAACCCATTTCTAATCTTTCCTCTCATTTTTGCAAAATGTTTTAACTTGGATCCAATATTAGGTTTAACTTGTCCTGTTTTCTAATATTCTCATGGCATATAGTCTTAATCTAAAAGGTTGATTAATTATTATGATACATCCAAATTCTTGATGAGTTTCACACTGCATTTAAGGTCGTTTCTGCACTCTGTGATGCCAGTGTAATTGAATGAGAAGCAGATTGTTTACTTATTTCATGATTTACATTTGTGCTGATTTCACATCATGCACAACATCATTCTTAGAGCCTGAAATAAATCCATGTCTCGAGTGTATAAAACTGGGCTTCTTAAGCATAGAAAACAGTTTTGTTTTTTAATTGTCTGGTTGTTTAGTAGCGTTCAGTCCGCAGGTTTGTAGTTCCCTCCTTCAAAATCTGTACTGCATTTATAAGGCTAATGAATAACTGCACTGCTATTGTAAAAGTTCCTAAAATCTGTTTGCCATTCTGCTAAATCACATGTTGGCTTATGCCTCATTGCTTATTTACATAACAATGGTAAGAGTTCTCAGTTGCATTTTATTTTAGTTAAACTCCCCAATAGCAAAGGTAACATATACTAAAATGTGTGCTAAGCCACTCTAGGAGGCAGCTAATCCACTACTGTGAATGAAACATCGTGAACATACAAATTTATGTCCCCTGCAAAGCATTGTATTAGCAGACAAAATAGTAGGATTCGTGTCCCACCAAACTATGTAAAGTAACTTGAAGTCATACGAATTTTGTCCTTTGTTGTTGTTGTTAGTATCATCATTAAAGCTCTAAGCAAGTAAGAGAATCAAGAGGATTCTCTTACATGGATACATTTGAGAGGTGTCCCTTGTAACAAATTGATTTTTTGCAGGTGATAATTTGACCAGACAATTCGAAGTTCATTTTCCATGCATTTTCTTGTTTTGTTTTGTTTTTTGTTTTTTTATATTTTGGGGGGTTCTTTTGTGCTGGGGATTGAACTCAGGGCCTTGTGTTTGCAAGGCAAGCCCTCTAACCACTGAGCTAAATTCCCAGCTATGCATTTTTTTTAATGTTTATATTATTTTTAGCACATGTTTGTACTATGTAATTTATACATTCTTTGTGGAGAATTGGCACATGTATGTAACACATCTCAATTCTTTCATTTCTCTCTCTTCCCTCCTCTCCCTTCTTTCTCCTTCCCTCCATTTCTTGGCCCCCTTGCCTTCGAGAAAGATCTGTCTACCTACATCCTGTTATCTAACTTTCATTTTGCCCTTTGTTTATACTTTGGGCTTCTCTTACAGGAGAAACCATACAATATCTAAATTTGTGTGACTGATTTATTTAAATTAACACTATGGACTCAAGGTACATGTATTTTCCTACAAATGACTCAGGTGTATCTTTCTTTGTGGCAGAGTAGTACAAATTTGGTAATGTAGAAGCATACAAAATCAACACCCCAAAATCAACAGCATTCCTGTACACTAATAGTGAACACACTGAGGAGTGAATTAGGGAAAAAAATACTATCCACATAGCACCAAGAAAAATTAAATATTTGGGAATTAACCTAACTAAGGAAGTAAAGGACTTCTAGATGGAAATTTCAGCACCCTGAAAAATATATATATATCATACTCTATATGTAGTACTAAATATATTTATTTCATTATATATGTGTGTATATTATATATATACATAAAAGTTAAACCATATATATAGAGTTTTTCATGTAAGAGACAGAATGTGATATTTAACTTTGCGTCTATGTTACTTCACTTAATATTATGGTCCAAAGCTGCATCTATTTCCCTACAAGTGACTCAGTTTAGCCTTCTTTACTGAAGCATAGTACTCCATTGGGTAGATCTTTTTAAAGAAAACATTTACATTTACAACAGCTTTAAAAGATAACTTTATAAGTGTAGATTATCTTGAAGTATTATTTCACATTAAAAAGAAAAATATATTGATAAATATAGATGCTATGTAGAAGTTCTTTTTACATTTGTCCTAAGATGAACTAAATCCAAAACATGACATCTTTGTACCAGTTTTAAATCTGATTTACACTGTTTATATATTGCAACACTGCCCCACCAGATGGGGTTCATTCTTAAAGTTTTCAGCTAAACTTCGCTTCCTAAATCCCACTAAATTTTAAAATGTCTTTTTCAAATTGGTGAAATAGAAATATTTGTTTTCTCATGAATAAATTTTCATGTTGTAAGTTCTGAATTTGTAATTCAGGTTTGAGAAAGATGTGAATAACTGAAGAAAATAACTTGCTGGCTACATAGGAAAATGCTGTGCAAACGAAATGAGCCTGTACTTCCAGGAAGAGAAAACTTAGTCAGTTCTTCTGTTAAGCATGATCGATGGAGTGCAACTCTAGGCTCCATGCTATCTTTTATAGGAAACATATATGTTTAATACTGTGATGTTTGTGCATTTGTGTTTTCAATTTGTTTAACTGTTTTGCTTCTAAGATTTTGTGTCCTATTTCCATTTTTCCTCTGCAATAGTAAATAAGATTTTTCATTAAAATTTTGGTGATGAAAGAGCAATATTCTTGCTAATGAATTTACATGTTTAGAACAAAGCAAAACTGACTGAAACCTACCAAATTCATACAATTTTCCCCGGCACTGATTTAAGAAGGATGACTTTCTTAATGTACCATTCAGGACAACTAATCAGGTGTAGAACCTGGAGACACTGAGTTGCCACATGGAAATATAACTTAATTTGGAGATGTTGATAAATTTTGTTTGACTTTGCAGAGTCATACACTGAAAATAATCATGACTGTCTTTGATTTCCCTCAATGGAAGATGAAAATGCTAAATGTTCACATTTACTAAGGGCAGCAAGATGATTTGCTGTAATGAGACTGTTTCACATCCTAATCTCCACACATAAACAACTTTAACCAGGTGAGAGGTTAAGATGAATATCTTAGCTCTTTACCTTACTGTAAAATTGGATCGTTTTATTTTCCAGTCCCATAAGAAGCTACGTGATTAAGGTCATTGCCATCTCTGATCTGCTGGGGCTGCATCCATTGTAGCTTGGTGAAAAATATGGCTGCACCTGCAGAGACATGAGAGATAATTCCTGCTAGAGGATGTGGTCTAGGTGAACGAAGTGGGCAGCAGAAACATTCCCTTTGTCTCCACTGTACACATCTGTGCTAACATTAAATGCAGACCATGAGTAGAAAACCTGCTGAAATAGACCCACACAGTTCATAGCTGCATCGCTTGAGCAGCAGAAATGCATTTGCAGTTCAGCGCTTCATGGTTTCGCCTATTTGCTTGAGGTCAGCCATTGTGGGAGCACATTTCCCTTTCGCAAAGGTATTCTGCATCTACATGTAATGTGGCTTGCACACCCTGCCTCACAAGGCCTCAGAACACCAACTAACTGCGTGGATTCCTGAACTCACATTCCTGAAAGACCTCCAGGCCCTCCTAACTCAGTCCTCTCCATGATTCTAGCCTCTCTAAATTCTGAAGATAAATCGAACTTTAAATCTGTTTGAATGCCACTTAGTAACTGTAGGCATTTGGGTTTCTGAAGTTAATGTTTGCTTCTCTATTAATCAGTTTTAAGTTTACACTCAGAAGAGAAGCCTTAATCCCATTCACACTGTTATGTAGCCATCACCAGTGTCCATTGTTGAAACTGTTTCTATTTCCCTCTTCTGTCCATCACAGCCGCTGTTCTGAAGTCTTTCTCCATGAATTTCACTACTCCATGAACTTCATGAAGATGGAATCACATGGTACTGTGTGCATGTGTTTGTATGTGTGAGATTGTTTTGTTTTACTGAGCACAATGTCCCCAAAGTTCATCTATTGTCCAGGATTCATCAGAAATTCCTTCACTTTTATGGCTGACTGAAATAGCCCATTTTTGTTCTTTATTCACCAATCTGCAGACATTTTTATGCCTTCTATTCAATTTACTTTATATTTTAAAATTTTGTAATAGAGGTTAGACTTTACTATTTAGTTAGGTAAACCAGTATCAGACATACCCCAATTTCAGCTACCCATCTCTTAATATCATGCAGACAAAAGTGTATGTGCTTCTGAAGAATTATTTCTACAATTTACAAAAGGAAGCACATTTTTATAGTAAAGTTTATACTTTGATTAAATAATTCATAAAACCTTAAGCTTTTAGCTTTTCACCTCTCAGAGGAGATGCAGGACTTGTCTTTTATTATTAGGCAAAATAAATATATATAAATATGTTATATAAATATTAATGTAAGTATGAGTTATTAGTGTTACACATCTTTTCTCTCATTGGAGTGCTGTAAGACTTCTGCAATTTGATTAAAAGATCAATTGAATGTCTTAAAATCAATATAAGTGAGGATATTTCACTAAAATGTGGTAATGTTGAATTATTTGTTTTTATTAAAACCACCATTTGCATTTTCATCAGTGAGACACATGGCCATTAATTGAAGTATTCATAACCCTATAGAAGAATGAGATTCCTTCAAAAAATATCTTAAGAATGAGTCATAGATACAAAGTATGGTTTAAAATTAAAAACATAGAATTAACTCACCTCCTGTAAATAAAATATCTGTAATGTGTTTAAAAGAAGAAATGAAAATCCAACATTGGCTAGTATAGGCAAAAGAAAATCCACTATCTTGAAAAATATGTTTACATTTTTTTCTTTCTTTATTATGGCCTCAAAAAGCTGGGGAATGTTCACTTCTGTTTTCTTCTCTTGCCACAGTCCTGTATGTACACCGGTCAGAGGACTGTGGCGTCCTGGGGCAAATCACATTCGTTTTCCCTGCAGTGTCCCTGGAAGCCACAAACACATCCCTTCCCTGATCACCACTGTCTCTCTGAGTGATCGCAGAGAAATTTAGAAAAACGTCTGTTATTTTCCTTGCTGTATTTCTTTGATCCCTGTAGTGAAATTTTAATATAAAACTGTAAATCTTTTCCCCAAAATACAAAAATTATTAAACTGTTATGTAAAAAATGAAATAATAACAACTAAACTTTTAGACAAAATGGACAGTTGAATACAAGTGCACTGCCCTGATGACTGTGTTGGCCGGCCTATGTTTTAAATTTCGGAGTGTAGAATGGGTAACGGAGAGGCTTCCTTGTACAAATATAGAGGAAGTGGGTTGCCTGTTGATTTTTGAATTTCAAAGTTCATGAGCAAATCATTGAATGTGAAGAGAAAAGCATAATCCACTTACAGAAGCGGGAAAGGGTGACAGCGCAGCGTCTGGAAACGCAGCCTTTCTAAGTGTCACTGCATTGTGGCTGAGGGACCGTCTAGTCTGGCCCTGTAGGCTTCGCCCATATCAGTGTCTAAGGGGTGTGGCCTAGTCCATTCCCTGGCTGAAACTATTACCTCATCGCTATGCCAGGCAGGTGTTAATCCACCACGTCAGATGCCAAAAATGTTTAGCCAAAAATGTTAGCTTCAAAGTACTTTCCATGTGCTTTTGGGAAACTGAAAAATAAGACAGAATCATGGAGGGAGGGGAAAGTAAAATGTAAATAAATGTTTTTGAAAGAAATGATGGTGGTAAAATACATTAAGGAGAGAAATGATGGACTTCTAGCATTACTCGTCCAAAGGCAGAGGGGAAGAAAAGATTAAACAGTGTCCCACTGGGAGACAGCATTTCATCCACAACAGTAACTAGTGAAATGAAGTCCATAGTCTACATTAGCTGTATTTTTCTCCTTAAAATATTTTCACCACAATCACTTGAGTATTTCATTTCCATCTATGTAATGTAATTTTATTTTTATATATGTAATGTTTGGATCTATCTAATATACTAAAAGATAATAGCTACAGAAGTGATAGCAGACCATTCCTCCTAGTGTGCTGCAGGTTAGTATCATTTGGAACTGCACTTCATGACTTTATTTTTAGTATTTTCAGGAACCAGCCACCCTTAAATCCTAGTGTCATTTGTACAACTTCTGTGACCTTGAACAGGTCTATGAGCATGAAGAAATTTCAGATTCCACAACTGTAGGCAGGAAATAAAAAAAAAAAAAACTCTCCTGGAATAGTTGATGAGGAAAATTGGCTTTTGTTGCCAATAGATGTGGACGCTAATTGCCAATTTGTTTGCTCAGAAGGGAAGTGTATGTCGGATTTTGGTTGTAATTCTGCCTTAGAGAGACTCTTATCTAAGGGGCAGATCCTGTCCTGACTGAGGACAACTGATCGCTCATAGTGCAGCTATACTTTTGGTCTAATTAGCTCCTGCCTGTGAAGACCACAGATTCCTAGCTCAGAGTACATGTTACATCATAGACACTGTTTCCGTTTCAGATTGAACTTCCAACAAGGGTGTTTCTATGATTATTTATATAAAGACATTTTCCTTTTCCCATCACAAGTCCATCTAGATGATGCTGTAGGGACAGAGTTGTCACTGTCACGAGAGGGAAGCAGATGCCAAAGTGGTGAAGATCAAACCGTGAAGGACAGTGAGGTTGGGAAGATGACGGCCAGGGAAATTCTGAGTCCAGTGAGAGAAAGGACCTAGCACCTGTCCTGCCTTAGGAAGCAGAGAGGGCCTTGGAGCTAGTCCCCGAGTGTAGATCAGTTAAAGACTGAAAATAGGGCACGAAGAGCTTCCCACCCTCAAACGCATGTGCCCTGGGGGGTGAGGGGTTTCCAGACTTCTCGCTGAGGGCTGCGTCTGCCAGAGAGCAGCAGGCCTGAGCAAGGCAGCCACGAGACTCTCTGCTGGTGCTCATGTCGAACACGGGGAGTGATGTGCACATAAGAATTGGGGAAGGGGCTGGGGAAACTCCAAGGTCAGAGTCTGTGAAGGGAAGCAGAGTGGGCCACAGGGAGAAACTGACTGAGATGCGGTGTCAGCTAAGGCCTCGGCTACCCTGGGAGGGACTCCTGCTCAGAGTTGCCATGCAGCAGGGAAAGTGGCCCTGCCTCTGTGTCCCCACAGGAGTTAGTGACCTGAAGTTGTTCACCCCTAAGAAGGGAGCCTGGCCTTAGAGTGGGCATCTTCCCTCAACCAAGAACAGCACCATGAGAGGTGTTTACCCGAGAGCTGTCGGATACTAAGATTCCCTTCCCAAGTTCTTCACTCCTGAAGGGTCATACGGAGTAGAGTCAGTCACATTGCTCCACACGAGTCAGAGGAAAAGGGAGTCTGAACACTTCTCTGTTCAGTTCCTAGAGTAGAGGGCAGGCAGGTCCCAGGTTCAGGCACACAGAGACTTTGAACATCCACGACTGGTCCTGCAGCAGAGATGGCTCCCGGGAGGTCCAGGTCTAGCTCAGAGACTGGATTTGCCCACTAAGAACATCCTGGCCTGGGCAGCTCACGAGCGCTAAGAGATAGCAAACACATACGCTTGGGTACTGCGGACCCCCTTCTTTCGGGAGACTTGACTCCCTTTCAGTGATGAGCCTGACGCTGAAAGCAGACTCAAAGCAGGAAGCCAGCTTTCTGTGATGGTGCCTGACATTACTCTTCTACTGCTCCTGTATTTTTCACTGGTTTTTCAGAGTCAAGGAATTACCCCGTGTCTTTGTCTACCTTGTACAGCTGTAGTAGAATAACACAGAGTGAGTAAAATGCAAAAGCAGAGCGGCGTTTTCTCACAGTTCTTGAGGCTGGGATGGCCAAGATCATGGTCCTGCGTCTGCGAGAGTCTTCTGGCTACATCATCACCTGCAAAAGTCAGAGAGGACAAAGGACCAACTTACATTTTATGATGTCAACAACCTCCTCTATTAGCACAGAGACCTCATAGCCAGGTCACACATCACGTCCCCACTGTCAACACTGCGAGGATGGCAATTCAATTTCAACCTGAGTTCTATAGGGACAAATATTAAAGCCACCAGCCAGGCTTGGTGTCACATCCCCGTATCCAAGTGCCCTGAGAGGTGGAAGTGGAAGGACTGCAAGACTGTGTGCGGCCTGGATACCTCAGCAACTTAGACACTGTCTCAATACAAACATAAAATGGACCGAGAATCTAGATCCATGTGAAGTCCCGAGTACTGTAAATAAACAAACAAACAAATCATAGCAAGCAGGTAGCTGCACACATATTTCATGCTAAAAGAGTCAGGGCCTTCTGATTTATGGTCATGGATTAAGACTCAACTTCTCACTTGGTAAATAAGGCTCACTGTGACTCTAAAGTATACGAGTATGTTATTACGTAATTCTTTGTTCCCACTTCTTCCTGGGGCTTGAATTTCATAGTGCTGTCTTTTACCATCAATCTTGGCCAAAGGGGCACCAGATGTCAACTTCTCAATGACAACAGTGTGTCCCCAGAGGACATTTCATAATAAATTCACTTGTCCTGAGCATCATGGTCACTTGGCTTTGAGTAACATACCAGTTCAAACTTGCCCCTGTGAAATGTCTCTAGTTTCTTATTGTGTTCATAAAACTTAGTCTCTGTTGCCATTTAACACGTTGTAGGTTTCTGTAACGGTCAGTTTTATGTGTCGACTTGGCTCATCTAGTCTACCCAGCTATTCAATTTTCAATATTTAATCAAACATTTATTTATTGTATAATCAAATACTAGATCAGGATTTTCTGTAAAGTTGTTTTGTACCTATAATTAATATCAGCATTCAGTTTGACTTTAAGCAAAGATGATCCTTCATAACAGGTGGGTGGCTCTGATCCAGTTATGTAAACACAAATAAAGAACAAAATAGATGATAGATAACTAGGAAGTAGGGAGAAGTTCAAAAAATTCCCCAAAATACCTATTGCATTGTTTCAAAAATATTTTAAGCTATGTGCTAATTTGTTTCATTTATGTTCCTAGCATCTCTATTTCATTGAACAGAAAGCTTTGTGCTGTTATTTGGTTTTTCTTTATAAGAGAGAATCACTTTTTGTCTCTAACTACTTTTAAAATAATGATACAGTGTATTAACTATTGTTAATTTCTTATTGTTTTGTTACAAGATTTTATTTTTTTAAAAAAATGAATAAATAATTAAAAAGAATAACTGAAGTTTCCCAGAAGAGAATAAATTTTGTCTCTAGTTGGTGCATTAAATCCTGCTTGTTTTCCCAGTCTCCATCTGCTGTAGAAACTTAATGAGCCCACAAACTCATGTGAGACAATTCCTTAACATTAAGCCCACTATGTGATATTGACTGTTTGCCTCAATAGTCTTAAGAAATACGGTTCACATTTTAAGTAAGCATCAAAGGGACATCCCAGCATCCCATTAGAATTAGCACCCAGAGACCTTACCTGAGGATTAAGTCCTATGTCATGAAAAAGTGACTCAGTATAAAACACTTCTTTTCTATTTCTGTTTTAACACTGTAAGATCTATTATAGTCTTTGCCAGTAAATTATCTTATCTATTTTGGTTAATAACCATTTTTTCAATAGCAAAGATAAATGTCTCCCGGTTGTTATATTTTGTATCCTGGAAACATGACAGTGGGCAGAGGCAAACGCTGAGGAGACCAGGAATTAAATCTCAAGGCATTTGCCTCGGATGAGAGCTCAGCATATAACCCAGGTATGTGGAGGGTCATCGCCTTAGAAAGGGGAGAGCTCTTCCTCCCAACATGAAGGGTCCAGTGGAATCACGCTACCTCTGCCACCCTTTTCTCATTCCAGAACTCTAAGGCGCACTGCATATCACTGTCATAGCAGCACAAAAGGATTTCCTCATCTGTGAACCAGCCTCCTTTTAAATAACAGCACTCTTACAACACATTCTTGCATCTGATTATTGGACCCAAACGCTCTTTCGACAGCGTTGACTTAGAAATGGCTAAATTGTTGTCCTGTGCTGCTACCAGTGTCAACTGAGAACCATGCATTCAACCTCCTTAACGTTGCCATTTAACAGGCTCTGCAGTCTTCTATCTCCCAACATTACGAGATTCTGACGAGGAAAATAGAGCACACTATAACGCACTTAACACACTCCTCGTCTTTCTTTACCAACATACAATTCCATAACTTTACCCTAAAGGACAGTCTCACAGGACGACTCCCCCTCAGATTTCTTAGGTTGCATTACTTCGAATGCAGACCCTGAGGAAAGGAACTTTTTTTCAGTGAATAACTCAGGCGAGGTCATAAAGGAATGGGGAGCATTCGGAGAAACAATTGATGCTGGAAAGAATACGCACGCGTTACAGCTTAAAAGAAAAATGGCCACCACAATCTCCCATGTTCAAAGATAGCGTTTTTGGAAGTTGATTGGATTATGGGAACTTTTTTTTTAATTTTAATGGTACATTTTAGATATACATGATGATAACATTCATCATAGGGAATTTGTACTGTACTTGATACATCTTGCTGCTTCTTTTTTTCCCCATTCCCCTCCCCTCTCTCTTACTCTTCCTCCCCTCCTTATTTAAAAAAGCTTTGCTTCCATTTTTTTATCCTACTCTTTTTTTTTCTTGTCCCTCTGTTCCTTTCCCCCTCCCCTCCCCTGCTTCCCTTGGCTGGGGATTTAGCTCAGTGGTTAGAGTTCTTGCCTTGCAAACACAAGGCCCTGAGTTCGATCCCCAGCACACGCACACAAAAAATTTGAACGGGAAGGGAATGTTATATTTATTAATAAATTAATCAATTCCTGTGTGTTCACTGCTGAATGTGCTGTTAGGAGGGCCTGACCACAAGGACGGGGTCACTGGGATTGTTACTGGGTAGGTATACTCTGTGTTATTCCTCCCTTCGCTCTCTTCTTCCCCTAGCTGTGGATTGATTAGCTTTTCTTCCACTGTGTTTCTGAATGAGAACTAGCCTAGTATAGACTGAATCCTACAAAACCATGAGCCCAGTAAGCCCCTCTTCCTCTAATATGCAGGTGCAGATACTGTGTCCCATAAAGGGGACCCTAATACAGAAAAATTGGTAGAAAAGGTGGGTCATTACTGTAACTATACCTAATAATCATGAAGTTCCAAAACCTTTGGAACCAATTTGGAGGGGGAGTTTGAAATAATTCAGAAATAGCAGCTAGAATGCTGAAGGCAGAGATTGATGGGAGATTATGGTCAGAGCTCAGAAAACCAGAGTGCTAATAGGAATAGGGACAGTAAAGGTCAGGCTCAAGAGTGTTCAGATGATAATGAGGACTACATTAAAAATCTGTGCGGTTTTTACCTCAATGGCCTTGCTGTCAATTGATGTCATGAGGTTAACTATGATAATTGCTCACACCAATCAGTTTTATGCATGTGTGAATTTATATGTGTGTGTGCATTAATTAGGAAATATCTTTCCTATGCTTTACGTAGTTAAACGGTTAATAAAAATACTTAGTTGATAAAAATGCTAAGTTTTCTAGGCCAGTGACTTTCTGAATACATGACTAAGACACAGTATCTGCTACACCTGTTACCTTTCCCATCAGTACCCTCTAACTCATTGAAAGCGATACAATCTTGGGCTCTATGTTTGTAATACAATTTAAATTATGTTTTGATGTGCAAACATTTTACATATTATTGAAATTTACAATTGGCACACTCTAATAAAAGAAACATTGTGGAATATTAAGTTAGAAGAAACCCACCCAAATGGGTCTCACTTGGTCTAGACAATGAAAGTGACACCGAGAGAAGCCCAGGTATTATCACACAGGCTATAGTGATGTGAGGAGGGCCCAGTGCTCTTCTGCTGAACATACTCCCTTTCACGAACCATGGAAGAGGAAAGAAGGAAAGGAGCCTGCCAAGCACAGCCACATAATAAGCACAGCTCTGGTCACTGTGCTGGGTCATGTGATCGAGCCTCACTAAGTGGTCATTAAGGTGGAAGATAGATCTAAGGTTGCAAATCAGTGGAGAATTCCTCAATCTTTAATTCCGGCCATTCCCACATAAACAATCCATGCAACAAAGTCACAAATGTAGTGAAATCTACAAAACATTGGTTGATTGAACGGTGGTATGAAGGGTTATATGTAATTCTCTTTCTTAGCATTGGTCATTAAATAAATTATTTTGATCTTAAATGTTTGGGAATAATTTAGTTCCTGTGGGCTTCTTTTGAAGAAAATAAGAAGGGCAATTCAAAACACTTATTTCATGGATACACTGAGTCCCTAGAAGTTATAGTCTCCTACTTTATCAGTAAAGTCTGATAAGCACAGTGTTCCTCAGGCTTTACACAGACACCCTTCCTGCTAGATTTTAGGAACAGCTGCCTGATATGCTAATAGTCAATAAAAGGCACATTTCTGCACAGTGCTCATCATGCCAACACTCTTCTCAGCGCTCCCAGGACCTCCCTGTTCCTCAGGCTGTAGATGAATGGGTTCAGAAGGGGTGTAATGATGGTGTAAAACACTGCCACCACCTTACCCGCGGCAGGGTTGTGCAAGGAGTGTGGCCGTGTGTAGGTGGAGAGAGTGGTTGCGTAGAAGAGGCTTGCCACAGTCAGGTGCGAGGAGCAAGTGGAAAGCGCTTTGGTCTGTCCTTTGCCCAAGCTCATCTGGAGTACGACAATGAGCACTCGCGCATAAGAAGCGAGGATGGCTAGGAAGGGCAGCAACAGAATAACAAGTCCACTTAAAAGGACTGTGTACTCATACCAGGAGGTGTCCAGACACACCAGCGGCAGTAGAGAAGGAATTTCACAGAAAAAGTGGTTAATGAGATGAGACCCACAGAAGGGAAGCTGGAAAACATATAGTGTGTGTATTAAGGCATTGACAGCACCACTGGACCATGCACACATGACCAGGCAGCAGGAGATCTTCTTGCTCATAAGTACACGATAGTGCAAAGGGTGGCAGATGGCTATGTAACGATCATACGACATGAAACCCAAGAGAATGGCTTCAGAGCCCCCAAGGCTCAGGAACACAAACGTCTGAATCCCACAGCCCCAGAATGAAATGGTCCTGGTGTCCATCAGGAAGTTCGTGGCCATCTTGGGCACCGTGGTGGAGATGTACATCATGTCGATGAGGGAGAGCTGACTGAGCAGGAAGTACATGGGCGTGTGCAGCCTGCTGTCCCGTCGGATGAGGTGGACCAGGGTGACGTTCCCCAGCACAGCCACCGAGAAGAGGATGGCGACGGCAGCAAAGAGCACAGCATTCATTCTGCCATATTGGAAAAGACCAACAAGCATGAAATCCGTCTGGGAACTTTGGTTTCCTGTTTTCATGGTGTAAACTGAAATACCAAAGCAGACAGTATGCGAGAAGTCTGTAGAATGATGTCAGCTGCCCTTTGAAAGAGAAAAAATGGCAATAATTAAATAGGGCAGATATTTCTAGAATCATCTTAGGTGACTGTGTCTCTCCTATTAAATGCATTTAACCTGCATATATGTATATATATATGATTTTACTTGTGATTAGCATACAGTAATCGCAGGTATTAATGTGCTACCTATGATGTTTCACTTCATGCTCAGAGTGTACATAGATCAAGTAGAAAATTTAGTACTTCCCTCTCCTCACTTTTTTTAAGCTTAGGAGCCTTCAACTCCTTTCTTCTAGATCTTCATAAATTGCAAATGGTGAAATGAAAATAAAAATTCTTACTGATTTCAGATATATGTAAATAAAAGCATAAATATAAAATAAATTTTATGAGCATATTGATGATTTGTTTGCAAAAGCACGTTCTCCAATTGTTCAGATCTTTAGGATGGTAGATGAGAATTTTGTTCTCTGATTATGAAAACATTCTCCCACTTGTTTATCTCATATAAGTGATCCTATTTTAAGACTGAGTTGATAAATATAGTACAATCTTTAATAAATCTTTATACTCAATTTTATATTTGTTTTAAATAGGAATAAATGCTATAGTCATATTCATATAAAAGTTATACTATAGCTTTTGTGAATTACTAATTGATTACCATCAGTTTCTTCTTGTAAACATAGATGAAACTCCACAAAGTTGGCAATAAACAGTTTACCAAAATAAAGCCACCTTTAAATGAATCACTCAAATTTAATTTAACATTTATTATTCTTTGACAGAGGTAGTCTGTAAAGAATAGTCAATTATGAGGTAAGAAGTGAAATTTTCGTGTTTTTGACAGAAATGCTGATTTCGACAGTTTTCCGGGTAAATATTGCTGGGTAATTACGGGTCTTACGTTCTAAAAACACGTGATGAGGCAGCCTGAAGCAATATTACCTGCTCTCAGGATCTGCTGAGCCTGAACTGGGGAGAGCGAGGTCTTGTTTCTGAATTTCCGAAAACTTGTTATCATTATGTGTATCTAAAATGTACCACTAAAATACACTTTTTAAAAAATCTGATTGTTTTCTTTAGACTGAAAACCTCGATTGCACTTTAAAAATTTTAAACTAAGGGAAAAACCTGCTTAAAATACTCAAGAAGTTCATCATATATTTTGTTTGGTTGGTTGGTTGTTGGGGTGTTTTGGGAGTGCTGGGGCTCAAACTCAGGGCCTTGTCCCTGCTGGGCAAGTGCTGCACCACTGAGCTAACCCCCCAACACCAACAGTACATGCCTGTACAGAAACTATACTTTTTCTTTTGTAGTAGTCTAAAATACATTAAACTACCAACAACAGACATGCGATGACAAGAACTATATAATCTGATGATAAAAATGGCACACTCCAAAATACGTGCCATAACAAATATCGTGTGTCGCTAACTGTGGAATGAACATCGGCAGACGTTACTTCTTAGTAAACCAATCAATTAAAATTCAATCTGAATTTCAAGATTGTTATTCCTTCAATGATATAATTGTGTTAATAAAGGTTTAGAGAAAAGACAGTGAGCTAAAAAGAAGAGTTAACACTTTTTTAAAAGAATAACCAAAAGGAAACACAAATATAAGATTTTATCGCAGTAAATGAATAACATGGGGACAATTGGGCAAGACAGAGAAGCTGGGGAGAAAAAGGTTATAGTTTAATAGAGATTATAATAAAATTAACTACAATGTGAAGATACATCTTTTGTTATGTAAGATATATTATCAACCATCCTTCAGAGCTAATTGCTCTAAAAATAGAAATAAAATCCCTACAGGTGTTTTTATTATTGCAATAATCACTTCATCATAAGTGAATTAGTCTTCAAATTAGTTAGCACTTACTTTCCCCCAAAAAAATCCACGCTGAAAAATGTAATAAAAGCCCAAATGAAGTTCTAATAGCAATTTAAAAATTATTTAACATATTAAATATGAATACTTCAGCAAATGAGAAAAATAAAAGACTCTACTAAATAACTGGGAAATGTTTTGAAAGGGTGAAAATTCAAAGTGAAATAAAATCAAATAATATCAAATTTTAAAAGCTTATGCCAATAACTTACCTCAACCTAGATCAATGCTGTTTAAATAACAATCTAACCCTAGAAATACAGTTAGAGCAAGAATAGAATGGAACAGATTATAACATACTTCTAAAAACAAGTTAGAATTTTTTAAAATTGCTCATTATTTGTCGTAAGCTCTTATTATTCCCCTATCTTTTAGACACCCTTTTGATCACGGACAATTTCTCTTAAGAATAATTGTAAGGGCTGGAGATTTAGCTCAGTGATTAGAGTGCTTGCCTTGCAAGCACAAGGGCCTGAGTTCGATCCCCAGCACCACAAAAAAAAAAAAAAAGAATAATTGTAAGTATGAAATACATCTTATGTGCAACCATATCAAATGTGACATCCTTTCAAAAAGCAATTTGAAAATGATGAGCACAAGGTTAGAAAGGAGGAAATACTTTTAGAAGTGATTAACCCGAGGAGGTCATGTTGCATGTTAGAAAGTGGCCTGCAACACATAAACAACACATAAGCAATCACAGTGCCTATTGTTCATAGCTCAATGACAATTTTTACACGTTGGGTTACATAAAAAATGAAAAAAAGCACTAGTGTTGTTTATTGCACGGTTGCACACCTTACTGGGTTATGTTGCACACTGGGGGTTTTACTAAACTTCTGAAGTGAGCAAGGGCCTCCATACCATTTCCCCCAGGAAGCTAACACATTAGGCTGCACACGGGTTTTATTACCTTCCTAAACTGAGTTCACTCCTATTTCTCCTATTGAATTAACGTTCTGAGTGTCAGCCTGGGCGTGTCAGGCTCTGAGCACAATGCAGCTGCTGACAGTGAGTTTTTCACTCAGCCCTGAAATACTGATCATTAGAAATGTTAGCCAGACTCAGGTTCACACCAGTTTTTGCACATATTTATCATGCTTCAAAATGCTGCTAAGCCTAGAAAATGCATTTGTCCTTCTTTTCATTTGACAGAAGTGAAAATAAAAAGTTCTGTTTTTTTGGAAGCTGTATGGGAAGAAACCTAAGCAGGGTTTCTCTCAGCTTTGACTCCAAAACACAGTCCCTGCTGATCGTAGCAACACTGAGTGCTGTAAACCTCTCTCATGAGGTGGTAGAATTGAACTTTAGTCCATGCCAACAAAATGCACCATAAACATGCATGTCTCACCTGACAGCTGAGGGAGGTGTGCCAAGATGAGCTCGAAGTGCCTAACAGATGCCCTAAACCTATTGACTCCCCCAACCCCTCACCCAAAATCCTTTCATTAGAGGGAATTCTGAATGAGGGTCACATGAATCAATGTAAAAGCAATACACTGACGATAATAAGTTGCATAATGTTCACCACTGTACTAAACACACTGAGATTTCCAATCCCAAAATATATAATAATAACAATTTAGTTCCACTCAGGTAATAGTGTAGACCATCAGTGCGAGTTAGTAAATTACTATCTATTTTAACTGAGTTATAAGCCAAGCTCAGGCTATTTGGCAGAGAGAAAAGCAATGTTAATGATTCTACAGACAAGGGTAGATTTGAGAATGAATTTATTATTACTGTGGCCACAAACTGAAAGCCACACATTTTTTGACACGGCTCTATCACAAGCAGTTAGATTTGTAGTTATTTTTATGAAAATACAGGATGCTGTGATGTTAACATCAGCTACACATACTCTTTCAAGTTTGACCTCCATGTTTTCCTTGAATTTTTAATTTTACTTTTATTAAATATCCTTTAGGTATGATTCAAAGACGTGTGCTAACTCATTAGAGAAGATAGGAGATGCAGAACGGAAGGGAGCTAGCAGTGAGGGACCAGTCCCACAGAGCATAAGTAATACCCTTAATGTTCTCTGCTCGAATGTCACTTAGGCAATTTCTGGATAGTTTATCCAGCCCTGAACTTGCCCAAATACAGAGCACAAGCACACAGGTAAAATGATGCAATTCGCTCCACATGTGTATCCAAATAAAACGTGTACTTTTAAGCAATGTGAATGAGATAGTTTCTGTTTCTCTTTTCAACATTAGAAAATTTCATATAGAAAATTGGTTAAAGGGCCTCAGATTTACCTCAAAAATTAATTGGCCGAGCAGCTCCTTGATAGCTCTGTGGCATTGCAGAGAAGGGCTCTCTGGCCTGCTCCAAGCCAGGCCTCGGAACCCGAAGGGCAAGACGGGGTCCTGAAGGGAAATTTTGTCCTCTAGATGAGCAGACATGTAGGTTGTCTTTCACTGCATAAAATAATTAATCAAAAAATTATTTCAGTGCAATTTGTGTAGTCTCTTCTTTAAAATTCTCGTAGAATTTTTCTGCAGAAATAGAATATTAAAAAAAAGATATAAGATGGATTCCCTGTCATCATACTAGGAGTTAATAATTAAAAGTCACAGTAATCCCTTCTTTAAGCAACTTCTCATTAAAATTATATTATTTGTTCAAATGTATGATATATATGAAATATATATTTAGGTATATATCAAAGACTTATAAAGTAGAACAACTCATTATTAGAAATCACGCTATTTAATGTGAGGCTTCTGAAAAAGATATCTTAACCTTCTAAAATGTCCAGTTTAAAACACATTTTAGGAATAGTTATCATACTGTTATAGTACAGATTGGTAAGCTTGTTTCTTTTTGCCTCATACACTAAAACTCCAATCACAAAATAGTCAGTGGGAAAAATGTCATTTTTCTCAACCAGTGGAAGACTTTTCATATCTCCACTTAAATAGGCTGACCGCCTAATGAGGGTTGAGCTTCACATCTTTCTCTTAAGTACCTTCTGGGAAAACTTGGTCTCTGGCCCATAATTAACCATTTAGCATACAAAGCAGACAATGTTTTATTAGAACTTCTGTCTACCCCCCAAAAGAAAACAAAGTTGAGCACAAAGAATGTAAGTATTATGTACTGCAAATATGTACTAATAAAAATTTTTTTTAAAGACAGAAAATTGAGTTTGGGATGACTGCTCAAAATGTATTTATTCAAATGAAAATCAGCCAGCCAATTTTCAACTGATAGATTTTTAAAGAATATTTCTTATTCAATTATACATTTTAACAGCACATAGATTTGGCTCTAGGTAATTAAACAATTTGTATTCAATTTTAGTATATGTGCTATAACATATGATATACAAAGGAATTACCTAACTCAGAAGATAGTCTGTGCTATATATTGCAATATTTTTCCTAAAACAAAAAATCATTTAAAAATTGACATGATTGTAGAAATCGGATCCTCAATCTCTGAAAGTCCACAAGGACACTAAGAAATGGTGGAAACACTAACAGTTAATTGAGTCCAAGTTCACAGAGAAGACAGAGAACAGCACAGCGTTCAAGTACTTTTTTTTCTTTTTTTGGTGCTCACGATCAAACTCGGGACCTTGTGCTTGCCAGGCAAGCACTGTAACCACTGAGCTAAGTCTCCAGCCCCGCGTTCAAGTACTTTTTACTGCTGCAACAAAGTTTATTCTATTCAGGAAAACTAAGTGGGTTGGTTCTACCCAATGTCCCTACATAATTCCATGAAGTGATATGAAGCAACCCTTTTGCATAGGCATAAAAACAAAGAAAAATTGCGGTGACTGAGGAGGGAAGGTGCTGTGGGTTAGAGCTGAGGAGACAGAAATCTACACACTTACACTGCCCTACTTAACCGGGATATAGGCTCCTCTTCAATAACTACATGTATTTAATCTCCATTTCTCCCACTATAATGTTATTTCTTACTTTGGAATGTATTTCCCAATATATAACGATCCATTCAGAGATGAAAGAACGCCATTCTCTGCTCTCATCCTGCAAGGACCCAAATCCTCCAGCAGCTGTTCACACCCCAGTGTGACTCAAAAAATAGATAAAAAACAGACCAAATATCCAGCCAGAGCATGACCGGAAACATACTGTGTAAACATAGCCGCTCCCTCCGCCCACGCTCCCCGGGACCCCGGGGCCAGGCTCACGCTCAGTAGCTCTCCCCAGATCTGCCCAGCGTCCCTGCCTCAGGCTGCCCTCCCACAAGGACACGCCTGCTCCCTTCCCACCCGCGAGCTCCCTCAGTGCGTGCGCCAGCGTCGGAGCACGAAGACTGACTGGCAGGGGGATATTAGGTCTCTGTTCTTAGATTTTCCGTTTTAAATTCAGTCAAATAAGAAATGAACCTAGAAGACCCCTTATTATCCATGACAAACTTTAATAGCAAAGTTAAGATGAATAAGAATAATGGAGAGAATAAAAGAGCAGGTCATGTAGCTTCCGTTCAGGCAAAGTAAGATACTGATGGTACCCTGGTTCCTTAAAACCCAAGACAACTTGAAGGGAAACACTGAATCAAACTGAACTTCAGAAGCCAAGCAGTATTATCAACTAACAATAAATTAAAACAAACACTACTAGCTTAATATTCCGTAATTGTAGTTAACATTGGTCTGGTCTGTATGGTGTAAACCCTAATGAATATACTATGCTCTCCATTGTGAGTTACCATCATAGCTTTGTGACAAGAGATACAGTCATCTTTGTCTGTCGAGTTTCTTGCATTCTTAACTCACTTTGCAGATACTTCATAAAATATAAGCGGCAGGTGAATGGTAGACGTTATAATAGTGATAGCACATTGTAGGGAAGAGAACAAGCATGGTCACATGGGGAAATAAAATTAAATGCTACAAGTGCTACAAAGTCCATAAAAGTAGGAAGAAGACAATTATGTGCTTTTATCCTCTAGCCTGCATTTCTCTGTTACGGTAGTCTCCTGAGGAAAACGGCTTTACGTTGTAGGCTATTGTATATGACAGTGAAACTGACACTTAGCGCCGCTATTATGATAGTGATAGAGATAGTGATTATGATATATGATAAAGATACAAAACGTCTTTATTTCTTAACTGGGGCATTATGCAAATTTTGTGTTAAAGGCGCATTGTGGTGGGTGTATAATACCCACATTTATTCTTTAGAATATTTCTATTGATGAAGTATTGATTTTAATTTTATAAGTTTTATTACATTAAACAATGAGTACTTAACAGGAAAAAATAGCAACAATAAAGTATTGAATTTTTAATATTTATTTAGTTTATAAAAAGCCATCAAAATTTTCAATATCAACTGTTTTCTAGTTTACAAAGTCTAAAAAATAGCAACAGAAATAAATTCTTCTATGAACCATGATGAAAATACCAATAGAACTCTACAGCAAAAATAATCTTTGCTTCAATTGTCACCCCCGCGGCAGACTTCACAGACGAAAACTGCACGTTCCGTGCACACGTCTCACTTACACTTATAGCACATGTGTTTTGTTCTCCTGTCCTTTTTTGCAGGGCACAGCTGACACCTTTTTAGTGTTCCTGATGTCTCAGTGGGTCTTTGTGATGCTGGGCCTGCCTCTTCACCTGTCAGCTCACCAGTTTTGTGCTCCACAATTGTTTGTATAGTTCCCTGGGCAGAAACATTTGCTTTTCCTCTCTTATGAATGAACTATTATGAGTTCTAGTCCCAATCCTCTAAGACAATTTATCTCTGATATTTTGTACTTGTTATTTTCTTTGTAAACTATCGAACTACTTGTGCCACATATGTTTAGGATTGAGTAAAACATAACCATTGGCCGCTGCTTTGTGTTTTGAGTGACATCATAGTTGCTGCACAACAACATCTATACCACCTTTGGTTCTGTTGTAAAAAGTCTCCATCTCAGGCTTCAGTTTTGTGCAGGTTTCTCTGTCAATCTTTCCATCATGGTGCAACGTTGACATCAGCAGTACCAGTTTGCTTGTCTTTGCTGTGTATGAGGCCAACGTTACATCTTTCTGAAATCCAAAGATTGTGCTATGCAATTCTCTGTTGAAACTGCAGCATTTCATTGGGAATCTCAGCTTTGTTCCTGCATACAGTTCCTACGCTGGGCAACTTGCGCTGTTAGCAAATGTAACGTCAATCCGAACCTGGTAAAGCAACTGTCAAAAGTCACATTCGGATTAGTTTGGGAAATGAGAGCAACAGGTCTGTTCACAATATCATTCAGTTTATTATTATACAAATAGAAACCTGGTGGCTGAGTTCCAGGATAAATTTCTGAATGAAAGTATGTCTTCACCTCTACCAGGGCATATATTTTTATACAGCATTTTGAAGGCCTTTTTTGGCATATACTGCCTAAAGCAACAGCAACCATGAAATGCTGCAAAATGTTCATCAGTAGTCATGTATTTGATGGTGTGTAAATTCCTTGACAGTTACCCACAAATCTCTCAATCAGTGAGCAGACAGCAGCAAGATTATCAGTTCTTTTTCTTTGCTGGTGGATGGTTTTGTCATCAGACCTCAGGAGATTTTTTTTTTTTTTGATGCAGAGTTCTCTTTATAGTTCAGACTGGCCTTGAACTCGCTATACAGCCATTGGACGTTTTAAAAAGAATGAACTGAATAAATTGATAAAATTTACTAACGTACAGGTATTATACTTTTTTAGGATCTCCCTCAGATGTAGAATAAAAAAAAAACATAATGCAAGGGAGGGGAGGGGAAGGGGGGGAAAGCCAAGATACATCATGTACAGGTACAAAATAACCATGTTGATTATGATCATTATGTATATACTGTACCAATACATGTTCTTGGTAAAAAATAAAAAGAAAAAAAAGAAGAGAAACTAAATTTCAAAAAATACCCAACGAAAGCAGCCGACCTCCTTAAGGAGCACTATACAGCTATTGACTGGCCAGGTACTTAATTTCAAAATCTGAGTACAGTCAACCCCACTGCACACATTCACAGCACTGTTACCCGCGTTGTTAGCAGTCATCTTGGCAAATGATTTCCTGTGATCCCTTTTCTAATAGGCTTTGTTGCCCCCTTTCCTCTGCCTGACCTATACACATTAATTCACTTAGGATTTGGTCTGAGTATCTTATTTTTCCCATGTGACAGTTACAAATTTAACAAGTCCTGGTCAACTAAATCCCATTTCTCTCTCACTTTCTCTCTTTCTATGCTGGCCAAAAACTTGGATTCACTCAGCAACTCCATCTTTCTAGGATAGTGTACAAGTCGCCTCGGTAGATATCTGAGCATGAGGAGCGGACCATACTTACACTGCAAAGTTCTTCCCCGAGTGTCAGACTCCATGCATCCTTCATGATTCACACAAGAAAAACTGAAGTCAGGAGTTACGGGTGAATTCTGCTAAGATTTTGGCAGATGCTGGTGAAGCAAAACCATGATTAAACATCCCAGTCGTTGTAAGGTTCTGACATGAGCAGGGATCCCTAACTTTGCTCTTGATTATGTCTTTTGATTTCTCAAAGTCAGCCTTCTCAGTGCGCCCTTCACCTCTTTGTTTCTGAGGGTATAGATGAGGGGGTTCAG
>PVJO010025313.1:0-23116 GCA_004026905.1 Hystrix cristata | reverse complement strand
TTATTTGCTATTTAATATTGCACTCCCTGGCAGGGTATACCTCTGGGATAAGTCAGACCCTCCCAGTAACTTGGGGGCTCACACAACCCATTGGCCACCAGGATCCTCCTGATGCCAGCAAGCTCCACTGAGCTGCAGTCAATAACTTGCTCACCCTGAGTCAATTGCCACACACGCTGTGGCGCTGCTAGCTCGGATGAGAATGGCACTTCCGTGCCTCCTCTGCAGACACCAGTAGGAGCACACGGTGAACCCTGACCAAGGCGGGGCAGTGATCACTGGACGGGAGCAGGGAGGGAGAGGTTGGGCAGGCCCCAGAGGCCAGAGGGCAGGGGAGTAGACAGCTGCAGACCCATCCATGACAGGTGGCAGAAGACAGGTCCCTGCATAAACTGTAGCTCCCAGGCCTAGGGCATGTACCATCATCCCATCAGACTGCATTTCTACAATGTAAATGAAAAGACAGTAAGAGTTAAGGCACCAACTACTAATTGTGAAGCCTTCTGAGAACACTGCCCTGTGCAAGTGTACTGACTGCATGGCCCAGAACCTGGCCCTGGTTACACAGCTGGTAGCCTAGGTCTGGCCATGACTGACTCCCAGTAACTAAACAACTCCCTAGAAACTCCCCTTCCTTATGAGGCCTTTTATCAAAACTAGTCCAACTTTCATCTGTCCCTACCAGACCTACCAAAGCTGATTTCGCTGCCCATTACTTTGTATTAATAACAGTAATTTTTTAAATTTTATAGGTATATGTTTGTAGTACATTAAGAGCAGTAATATTTGGGTAATGGAGCTCTACTATTTTCTGTGTAGTCTCCACTATGCTGATTATATTTGCATGAGCAATTTAGCATCTTCTTCTGGCCTATGTAGTTCTTGCTAATTGGCAGTAAGATTGAGAAGCTTGATCAAGTGTCTCTTTATTTATTTATTTATTTATTCAGGAGACAAGGTCCCACTGTGTAGTTCAGGCTGGCCTGGAACTCCCTATGTAGCCCAGGCTGGCCTCTAACTCTCGGTGAGACTCCCAGACTCCCAAGTGCTGAGATTATAGGCATGCACTGCCACCACCGCATCTGGCTGATCAACTGTCTTTCTTTTGGGGGGAAGGATGGTGCTAGGGATCAAACTCAGGGCCTTGCACTTGCTTGCCAAGTGCTCTACCACTGAGCTAAATCCCCAACCCACATCAAGTGTCTTTCAACTACAACAGATCACCCCTGCCTCCAGTCTTGTAATCCAGGCCATCACTACTGGCCATATTAACTTCTCTGAGATAGCGCTTTGGACAGTCCTGTGCTCCCCTCTCTCGTCGTCCAGATCCACTTCCATTCCTCTCCTCCCTCACATTCACATGTACCTTCTAAAATCAATTTTTCTTTCTTTTGTTTTTCATTTTTTGAGACAGGGTCTCAGTATATAATCCAAGCCACCCTTGAACTTTCTGTGTAGCCCAGGCTGTCCTCGAACTCATGATCCTTCTGCCTCAGCCTCCCAAGTGCTAGGATTACAGGCTACTGCCTGGCCTAAAATCTTTCCTGACACCTGTTAACACCAATGCCCCTCACAGACTGGGTCCAGACCAAGCCTTCTGCTTCCCCACCCAGACCAACAGGCAGGTTAAAGAGCGCAAGAAACACAAACTTGGGTCACCCAGTGTTTCAACCATAATCCCAATTTTACAATTCTGTTGAGATAATATATCTGCCAAGTGACTTTTCTCTTTATTGCTTAAATTTCTTTCTTTGTGAAAGTAGGCTAATACCACAAAGCTGATGTAAGCCTTAGTAAATGAATTTATATAAAGTATCCAGGAGACCTTCATAAAAGGGAGCCGTTATTATTATTGAGGCAGAAACAGACATATTCATTATATCCAAAAGCCCCTGGTGGACTTTTGCTTTTCAGGGTTTTTTGTTTGTTTGCTTGTTTTTGTTTTTTTGTGGTACTGGGCTGAGCCTGGGGCCTTCACACTGAGCTACATCCATTGCAGTTTCTTAAATTTTTTATTTTGACACAGGGTCTTGCTAAGTGATCAAATTACCCAGGCTGAACTTGAACTTGTGATCCTCCTGTCTCAGCCTCTCAGAGTCCTAGAATTACAGGCATGTTCTGCCTCATCCTGCTATTTTTGAGGTTTTGTCCATATTTCCTTCCCACCTAGAGAGCTTTCTATGCTTGTAGAAGTCTTACCTATTCGGTAAGCAGAATTCTAAGATGTCCCTGAGATTTCCTGACCCTGCTTGTACACATTCTGCATAATCTCTGGAATAGAATAGATTTTACTACTGTGATCAGATTATATTAAATAGAACAGTTGACCTTAAAATAAGGAGATTATCCAGGTGGGCCTAACCTAATCATAGGAGCCCTTTTAAAGCAAAGAGTTTTCTCCAGGTGGTCACAGACTGCCTGCTACTCATATTCCACGCTCAATATCACACAAAGACTGTGCACTGCTTAGATTCCAAGCAGGAGGAGGTCATCTTGGGCCTGAGAATAAGAAAGAGTTTACGAGCCAGTGGAACTAAATCTGCCCTCAAAGAAAGAATAATGTTTGAGTAGGCAGGCAGGAGGGCAGAGATTCCAAAGCCAGCACTCTGGAGATGGATACATGTTCCAGGTCAGCGACTAAATTAGCCAGGCTGAAGTGAATGTCTGTACAACTCGAAGATAAGGATGAAAAGTAAATTTCCACAAGATTATAACCTACAGGGCTTGAGAACTGTGGAATTTGCTTTTAGTTGTGGCTGGCTCAACATTACCCTTACCATATAATTAGCTGGAAGACCACTAATGATAGAGAGCATTATAAGATATGTAAAAAATTAACATTTCTAAATTATAAATACTGAGAGAAGAGTTTTTGATGGTGGCAATTACGTCATACACTGCTCTATGGCCTGGGAAACTTTCAATTCTTTGAAGTTCATAGCAATTCTGAGATATGTGGAAAACAAGTACAAGCCGGGCATGGTAGTGCATGGCTGTATAGTCTCAATACTCTCAGAGGCAGAGGCAGAAGGATCACAGGTTCAAGTCCAGCCTGGATAACTTAGCAAGACCCTGTCTCAAAATAAAATTTTTAAAAGGCGGCATTGGGGGGGGGGCACTAGGGATATAGCTCTGTACAGAGGTCCCTGGGCTCAATCCCTAGTACTACAAAAAGAAAGGGGAAAACAAAACAAAAATAAAAAGTACAGCTGTCTTTCATATACAGACTGAAAACTGAGACATAGTAACAACTGTCAGTTGTAAGTACAGTTCCTGGGAAATTTTAGTCAAAGATAGTGCTGGATATTAAAACCTAAGTCTTCTTTGTTTAGTTGGGATGCTCAATTTCTCTCCAGGCTTTCCTACTTTCTTCCCGGTTCTTCCTGATTAGTTTTGTGTCTCAGGTATGTGTCTAAGGATTTACTTAGATCTTTCCAGTATTTACTGTCTAATAATTTGTCCCTATAGGAGCGAACCTGCAGTTTACACACACAAATACACACTCTATTCCCCAGCTCACCTCAGCTGCACCTTCTCTCTCTACCTAGACCACCTCACCAGCCCTTTCCCCACACTTTACCACATCAGAACCACATCGTGGCTTAGTTCCTAGCGCTTCCTTCCTCTCCCCAGAGGCTGACATACACAGCAGGCCCCACCCTCCATCCCCACCCCAAACCACAACCACTTCCCCCATCACTTTGAAAATAATGTGGCTAGGGCTGGGGATTTAGCTCAGTGGTTAAAGTGCTTGCCTTGCAAGCACAAGGACCCGAGTTCGATCCCCAGCACCAAAAAAAAAAAAAAAAAAAAGAAAATAATGTGGCTCTTCTTTTTTCTTGACCAATTTTTAAAGAAATTTAATGTGGACTGATATCATTTTCAACTTTACATATTTTCTGGTATTCATGATTTTGAATTGTGCTTCACTCTTCTGTATTGTAATGAGGAAAAATTCTAGCTACTAGAGATAATCACTGTTAACATGTTAATAAATTCTCTTTCAGTGTTTTTTTTCTGTGATGTATATTTGTATGTGAGCAGTATTTCTTTTTCTAATACAGAATTTTTACTGAGATCATTTACATACTATAAAATCGACACCTTTTTGGGGTTGAATCTTTGTCCTGCTATTTACATATTAACATTATTTTTTTTTGTGGGGGTGGGGGTTGAAACAGGGTCTCATCAGGAAGTTCAGGCTGGCCTGGAACTCACTATGTAGTCCAGGCTGGTCTCGAACTCACAGCAGTCCTCCTGCCTCAGCTTCCCAAACACTAGGATTATAGACATGCACCACCATGCTCGGCATCTTAGCACTATTCTGTCAAGAATAGATGTCTGTGACATTAAATATTCTTCAAAACTGTAATTTTGCGGGTTGAGGATTTAGCTCAAGTGGTAAAGCACTTGCCTAGCAAACGCAAGACCCTGAGTTCGATCCCCATCACCACCCCCCCAAAATGTGATGTTTTAAAGCCATATAATATTCAAAGTGTGCAAGAGCCATAAATTATTTAATCATCTCCCTATTACTAGACATTTAGATCATCTCTTAATTTTTCATAAATAATGCTTTAAAAATATGCAAGTTCTTTTTATAAGCATTGAATTAACACATTTATCATTAGAAGAGGGGCAAACATTGACAGTTGCCTATCTGACAGACATTGTTTCTTTCATCCTTATCTTGTAGAATCCAATACTGTATAGAAGTTATACAGTATTGCTTATCTCTTGCTACATATAAATCCTGCCAAAACAATGATGCTTTCGAACTCTTGTGGTTTCTGTAGCTTAGGACTTTGGAAGTGCCTTGACTGGTATGTTCCAGCTTGGCATCTCTCAGGGGGTTGCAGTCAGTTCCTGCAGTTGGGGTCATCTCCAGTGCTTCTTCACTCACCTGTCTGATACCTGGACTAGGAAGACCGAAGAGCTACATCTTGGAAAGTAGCCCTTCAGTGATTTCTATTTCTATGGGTCCCTCCACATGGTCTCTCAAACATAGTGACTTCTGGGGAGCTGGATTTCTTAGATAGGATTTAGAACTCAAAGGCACATCTCCCAAGAGATCAAGAGCCAGGCAGAAGCTTCATCACTTTTTCTATCAAAGCTTTTCAAGTCACATATACTGTCTCTGCCTGAGTCTTACACAGGCTTCCTGGATTCCAGGGAGTGAAACAAAGACCCCCCACACACACCTTGATGGAGAAGTGTCAGTATCACAGAATAAGGAAAATACAACCTGCAGAATGTGGCAAATATGCTCAGAAAAAGTAGGCCCCTACCTAACCCTAAGGGATGAACCATGATTTGTCTAAAGATACCAATTTAGTCAGGCATAGTGGTGCATGTCTGTAATCCCAACACTCTGGGAAGCTGAGACAAAAGGATTTCAAATTCTACCCCAGCCTGAGCAACTTAGAAACTTAGCAAGACCCTGTCTCAAAATATATGAAGGGCAAGGAGTGCTGGGGATGTAGCTCAGCATGAACACCCTTGGTTCAATTCCCAGTACCACAAACACAAATTCTAACAGATTAACTCTAATATTATGTGACAATGATGCAGAGAAAAATGATAAACTGAAGAGTGTAAGCAAAGAACCCACATACTCAAAAACAAGAAAAAATACATTTAAGAGAGTATGTGTACAATTCATGTAACTGTTATTACAGTATATTGTTGTATTTGGTCTATTTTATTATTAGTTATTGTTAATCTCTTACTGTGCCTAGTTTAGAGGTTTAACTTTATCATAGGTATAAATGTACTGTATAGGAAAAAGCGTAGTATTACCCATCCACTGGGGGTCTTGGAACAACATCCCCTGCAGTTAAAAGAAGACTAATGTAAAATAAGGAGTTAATTCCTATGGCTCATGGAGACAGGCAAATTCAGGATCTGCAGGGTGAGTTGGCAAGCAGAGAACCCAGGAACACTGGGAAGTCCAGTCTAAAGGCCAGCAGCTCAACATCCAGGAGAGCTGATGTTTCAGTACAAATATGAAGGCAAGGAAAAGAAGCCCATTTTGAAGGCAGTCATGTGGGACAAATTTGTCTTAAACAGGGGAGGGCCACCTTTTTTGTTGTATTCAGGTCTCTAGCTGCCTGGATGAGGAGCATCCCACATTTGGAAGAATAACCTTCCTTATGCAGTCTACCAATTTAAATGTTAATCTTATCTAATAATGCCCTCACAGAAACACTCAGAATAACACTTGACCAACTATCTGGGGACCTCACAGGCCAGTCAAATTGACACAAAATTAACTAGCACATTGAGCAAATAAATCCCTCTTATGCGTTAGGCCAGTTTGACTTGAGTTTTCTTTCCCTTACAACCATAAGAAACTTGTTTATATTTACCAATATTTACTGTTTTACCAAAAAAAAAAAATCTTTTACATATTTACTTATTAGGTCGTTTGAAAACAGGGGCTGGGGATTTAGCTCAATGGTTAGAGTGCCTGCCTCGCAGGCACAAGGCCCTGAGTTCAATCCCCAGCACCAAAAAAATAAAAAATAAAAAATAAAAAAAATAATAAAAATACCATACATGTTAACATATTTTTATGAAAAATAATGTGAATCGCCAAAATAGCTCAGAGACCCAAAGGGTTCCCTAGGCCATTCTTTGAGAATCATAGGTCCGTGCTGCTGAGTCCTTTGCCTATATCATATCATTTTATAGCAATCATCTCTTATTTTGACTCTGCAGTACCACATCCATCTTCGTTTGGTGACAAAATCCTTGTTTCCTTAAAAAAACCTATTTGAGATGGTTTGGATGAGGCTGGACACACCCCTTTTCCAAATCACTGGTAAGCATATGATCCATGATTGACCAGAGTTTCTTTTAGAATTCTTATGCCAGACGTTACATTTTTTTTCTTTTCTTTTTCTCCATCCCCCATCACTGCCACATGGGGTTGTGAATCTTAGATGACAGTGGCTTTCTTGCCCATTAAATAGAAAGAGAGAGCCTTCTAGGAAATGGAAAGACTCAATCCCTGAAAAAGTGATTTGAAAAGTAAGCAACTGACAAATTTTGCCTCCGTGTTTTCAGGTTTTTTTAGCCAGTTTTCTTGAATTTCTGTCACTTGCAATGGAAGCCCTGATTAATACACATTTTCACATCAGTCATAACCTTCAGTACCTTAAGAGTAACATGAAAATTGCAGGCATTGTGGTAAGACAACAGGAAAGATATTTAGGGAAATGGAATCTTCCAGACACTAGACCAGTAGTTCTAAAAGTGGCTGTGCCACTGACCCTACTAAGGGAGCTTTTTCAAAGTACACATTTCTAGGCACTTCCCAGAATAGTATGATTCAGAAGGTGCATGTAGGGCTGAAGGGTTTGTATTATTAAAGATTGCTTGTTGATCATGATCCAACCAATCTTAGTTCTGGCGTTTCGTAAATACTAACCTAGCAAGTTACTACTTCCATCTAAGACCAGTTCTTGCTACAGTGTGGATTTTGTGCTTCTATAAAGAAAACTTCCTTGGCTGAGATTTTTCAGAAATTTGCTTAAGAGAAGTGCTAATATTTATAAATTTAACAACTACACAAGTTATAGCACCCACTTACCACGTGTCTCCTTTTACCTAATTTATGTAGGAGTTCATCACTGACATCTTAGACTTTCTTCTTGTCCACAGCTTTACCACTAGATTGTTAACTGTATGTGTCCCAAAGAACAACTGTACACAGCATCTGGCAACTCAGCCTTTTGCCAGCTGCAATAGACATCTTTCAAATGTGCTAACAGCTACTGGTGAGGGTATAAAATTGAAGACCACTGGATTGGAAACCAAAGGAAAATCTGAGAAACCCAGGCGCTGTTTTTTAAATAATTGATCATCGTCAATCTTTAGCTGATCAGTTTTGTGTTTGGGTAGATTTCAAGAGAAAATCATTAAGATCACTCCCTCAGAAATATTTGGAAATGGTGTTTCCAAACACAGATCTTATATATAATGATTTTTAAAATGTTGTTTTATGTTCTTTCAATGAAGTGTTATTGCTTTTTCATTAGAGATTGTTGTTGTTGTTGTTTTTGAGACAGGGTCGCACTACATAGCTCAGACTTGAACACATTACATAGTCCAAGCTGGTCCTGAACTCATAGTGATCCTCCTGCCTCACCTCCCCAGTGCTGGGGTTATAGGTGTGCACCACCATGCTCAGCTATTTCTAAATCTATTTTTATATATTCATAGTTTGTTGATAAGTGGAATGACATTTTTATTACCCTTTCCAAAAAGCTATTTTTGACTTAAAGAAAAGTTATTTTCAAGTTTTCTATAAATAAATTTTCTTATTAATTATAGATAATGTTTTTTTTTGGTAGATTCCCTTGAGTGTTCTTCTTGTGCAACTATATCATCTGAAAAATGAGACTTACTGGCCTCTTTATCTGATGTCATTCCCATGTTTTGTTTTCTTTTTTTCATGCAGTACCTATGGCCTTCCATAGGATGATTTTAGAATATCATCATTTAAAATGATTTTGTTCTTTGTTTTTGTAAACAGTAAAGGTTATATTTTAGAACTAGGTATAGTGGTACGTGCCTATAACCCAAACCACTTGGGAGGTATGGCTGTTAATTGTAATGTGTCAACAGGATTTGAGTAAGAACTGCCTAACAGGTTAGTAAAGCACAGTTCTGAGTTAGTAAAACCCAGTTCTGGGTGTACCTGTGAACCAGCAAATTGAGGAGGGAAGACCAACCCAGGATGTGGGTAACACCAACCAATAGGCTTGTGGCCTAGATGGAATAAAAAGGAAAAGAAGAAGGAAATGTTCTGGTTTTGGAAGAGCTCCAGTCTTCATTATTGCTTTTGAGTAGCAGTCTCTAGTTTCTTCAGCCTTCAAATGTGAACTCACGTTGGCAACTCTACAGTGAATTTCCAGGCTTTTGACCTTGGGTTGATGCTGCGTCCTCCATCCCTCTTGTTCTGGGGCTTTCATCTTCTTGGGCTGAGAAGCCACTGGATCCTCTGGCTTTATAGTACACAGAAGTCATTGTGGATTCTTCCCCCCATCCTGTAAGCCTACCTAATAAATTCCTTTGCACAATTATACATGCATTTTCTATTGATTCTGTTCCTCTAGAGAACCCTAACTGACATAAAAGGTAGAGGCAAGAGGATCACAAGTTCAGGGCCAGCCTGAACACTTAAACTTAGCAAAACTTTGCTAAAATTAAAATCAATAAATAATAAGGGCTGGGGATGTAACTTGGTGGAATAGCCCTGAGTTCAATCTCTAGGACCACACACGAAAAAGGAAAAAAATAGATTTTACTCAGAATATATATGAGCCATTTAAATGATTGCAAAGACAGCACATATCCATTAAGAATGTTTTTAACTGCCAGGCGTGGTGGTGCACGCATGTAATCCCAGCACTCAGGAGGCAGAGGCAGGAGGATAGCCTTGCATTGGAGGCCAGCCCGGGCTACATAGTGAGCTCAAGGCCAGCCTGAACTACACAACGAGAGCCTGTCTCAAAACAAACAAAAGAATGCTTTTAACTGCAAATAGCAGAAAATCTAACGAGGACTGGAATAAACAATTAGGAATTTGACTTCCAATCTTGAATAATGGACCCTAGATTTATCTGTTGCCTAAAAGCAGAAAACCAGGGGCTGAGTACGTAACTCAGTGGTAGATATCTAGCATGCATGTGGCCCTCAGTTCAATCCCCTGCAATGAAAAAGAAAACAGAAATATATGAAACAATAATTCTCAAATACTAGACAACACTAGCAGAGCATGGCAATAGTACATGATCCAAGTGAAGTGGGAACAAGTGATGTGAGCTTTGCTATTTCCCCTGCCTTAGCACCTGTGCAGGGAGGAGGAACCCAAAGAGCCCCTGAGTTGAGGAGATGTAACTGAAAGTTCTAGAAAGTCAAGGAGACTATAATCTACTTCAAAGACTACCAGAAAGGAGAGACCTGCTTAGTATGAAAGCTCTGATGATTTCCAGAAGATGGCCTTCAGATCTTCAACTGCCTTCTGTTTGGAACCTGAATGTGAGAAAACTACCCAAAAATGGAGAAAGAACCATCTGAAAGGTGAAGGTGGGTAACTCAATTTCTCTCTGATCTCACAGAGATCAGATGAGGTTGCTCCCAGTAGCCAGAGTGGAAAAGCCTCGTAGTACGTGGGCATCCAGAAGTATACTTAAGGGGCTAGAGATCTAGCTCCATGGTAGAGTGCTTGCTTAGCAAGTACAAGGCCCTGAGTTCAATTTCCAGCACACCCCCCAAAAGAAATATACTTGTATTAGAGTTCTCCAGAGAAAGAGGATCAATACGAGAGTTCTATCTACATATTTTATCTATCTATCTATCTATAGATAGATGGAAAGAGAGAAGGAGAGATTATGGAGATCAGCTCATGTGATTATGGAAGCTGAGGAGATAAGAATAATGTCAGACTTCTCATTGGAAAGGTTGAAAGCTAGAAGTCAGTGGAGTAATAACTTTAAATACTGAATGAAAACTAAAAGAAAAAACCAACAAAACCTTCAACCTAGAATTCTATGCCTAGGGAAACACTTTCAAAATGAAGATGAGCCAGGCATGGTGGCACATGCCTGTAATCCCAGGACTCTGGAGGCTGAGGCAGGAGGTTCACCATGAGTTCAAGGCCAGCCCAGGTTACATAGTGAATTCAAGGCCAGCCTGAACTACATAGCAAGACCCTGTCTCAAAATAAAAAATAATAATAAAATAAAATAAATGAAGACAAAATGAAAACCTTTTCAGATATAGCTGAAAAACTTTGTCACTAGGAGACATGCATCACAGGAAATGTTAAAAGAAGTCTTTTGATGAAAAAATTGTATGTACGCAAAGGAATGAAGACTATAAGTGGAAACTATGTCAGGTAACAAAAAGGTTGGAGATTGACAGTGGGTGAATTTAATTCATTTGATCAGGTTTCATGGATTCCAACTGTTGGTATTTTTTTTTTATTTTAATTCTGTCAAACTGGGCTTTTAAGCTTCACGTTCTTTGTCTCCAAGAAGTTACTATAGTTTGATATATTTTGTCCCCAGAAAAACTCATGTTAAATCTTATAATGGTATTGAAAGGTGGCAGGACCCTTGAGAGGTGGGATCTAGTGGAAGGTGATTGGGTCCTGACAAGCCTTGTAAAGCAATCAGTGCTGGTATCAAAGATGGGTTTGGTCTCATGGGAGCAGATAGTTCCTGTGAGGGGAGTGTTGTAAAAGAGCAACCCTCCTGTGCTTTGGCTTCCTCTCTTGTCCTGGGCTCTTTTGTCCATGCACTCTCACCATGTGATGCTGTCCCCCATGGTAAGGTGTAGCCAGAAGGCCCTCACAAGCAGCCAACCACATAGTGCCACCCAATCTTGGATTTTCACTCTCCAAAACTGAGAGATAAATAGAACTCTTTATAAAGTACCACACCTTGGGAATTTTATTATAGCAATGCAAAATGAACTAAGACAGAAGCTTTATTCATTCCCTATTTCTAGGCATGTAACAGTGAGGTACATGTATAAATGTAATATTTATGTCAATTTTGGTGGGGTGCTGGGGATCAAACTGAGGACCTTTTCCTTGCGAGGCAAGCACTCTACCACTTGACCTAAATCTCTAACCCCTGTAAATATTACTAAGCAAAGGAATTTAGAGAAAGAGCACTAAGCTCAAGTGCAGTGGAAAGAAAAAAAGATGTTATTATGTGACTTGGGGCTAACAAACATCTCAACTCTTTATGCGAATTGGAATTCATAGCCAAAGAAACTGAGGGATGGAGAAAGTTAAAGGTAGAAAATCCTATTGAGCTCTATCACACCCTGTAGTTAGCATTTAACACTCATTATGTTTCTTCTATCATTTTTGTCAATCCATACAGACATGTGTTTGGGAGAATTCCTCTCCTACTTCATATCACCTTGTGGGCTCTTAATTATAGTAATCTCTTTTCTCTCACCACCCCCTTCCATTACTAAAGTGGAATGAACTTGACCCATAATTAGCCAATCATTTTATCTCCCTCATTGGTAACAGCCATTCAAGAGTAGACATGTAACCCTAGCAGAGCCAATCACAATCCTTCCCTGAAATCAATATATGGGCATTAACAGAGATTGATTCTAGCAGGGGAGCGCAGCTACTCGTATACCCTTGACCGAGGAAACGGTCCTCCTCTATCGGGGGTGGTCGTCCTCTTCGACCGAGCGCGCAGCTTCGGGAGGGACGCACATGGAGTGGTGAGGGAGGAAGGGGACACCCGCCTAGCCAGCCAGATCAGCCGAATCAACCCTGGCGATCAATGGGGTGACAGATGTCGCAGCCAGATCGCCCTCACATCCCAGAGATTGATTCTGTTTGAGATACTGAGCTTCAAAAATGTGAATTTAGAGTTGTTGGAATTATCTGGAGTGGGGGAAATGAGGCCAAATTGTGAGAAAAGCAGACTACAGAAACAGGGAAAGAGGGAAAGATTTAAATCCATTGTTGACTGGAGACTCTACATCTAGTTATGCTTATAGCCAGTATGCCCCGAACCACTCAAATATAGAGATGAACAAATTCCTATTGGATTTACAGCAGTTAGGTTAAATTAGTATTCTCCTTTGAAAGAACCCAGGTTAATGCACAGTGCTATTTCCCAGTCTTGCCTATGCACTAGCCTGAGAAAAGAAAATGCACTGGTTTGTACCAGTTTAGGATGAAGATGAAAGTATTAAAATAACCCAAAGAAACCTGGCATGGTGGTACATGTCCATAATCCCAGAACCCCAGGAGGCTGAGGCAGGAGGATTGTAAATTTAAGTTCCCCCTGGGCAGCTTAGTGAGACCCTGTCTCAAAATTTAAAACAATGCAATAAAATAAAAATTCCTAAAAAGATCTGGTGATGTGGTAGAACACCCCTGGATTCAATCCCTAGTACCACCTGAAAAAAAAAAAAGAATCACCCAAAGAAGAGTTCCATTGCATCCTTTTATTCATAACCCCCAACATACCTCCTCCAGCATCAGGTACACATTTAGGGGTGTGTGTGTGTATGTGTGTGTGTGTGTGTGTGTGTGTGTGTGTGTGTGTGTTGCTGGGAATTGAACATGGGGTCTTGCACATGCTAGGCAAATGTTCTACCACTGAGTTACACTCCCAGCCCACATACAATATATTTATTTGGGAGCTCATTTTTTAGAACAGCACAGTACCATCATTTGTGGTATTGTGAATAATTACATTTACTATATTTTCTTAGGGGATTTTTGTTTTCTCTCATTTATGTGATCTATTTAAACCTTGCTTTGTAGAGAGGTCTTATTTTTATTTTATTATATTTTCTAAAGATACTTATACTTGGTGTTACAGCTTGTATCTACATGTCCCCTTAGAGCCTCATACACTGCCAGGTGGTGGGTTTTGGGAGGTGACTGGATCACGGATGTGTGACACCAAATTAGCTTACTGATGGGTTTGTAGCTAGCTGTGATGTTGTGAGGTGAAGCCTGGTGGGAAGAGATGGGTCACTCTAAGTGTGGCCTAATAGTACATCCTTCTCCACCCCTGATGGCTGTTGCTTTCTGCCTGCTGCCCTTGAACTCTTTCTCGGCCAGACTGCCCTGCCTTGGAGCCAGCCAGCCATGGACTGAAACCTCTACAAAGTATGAGCCAAAATAAATCTCTCCTCCTTTAACATGTGGGTGTTGGCTATTTTGTCCCAGCAATGAGAAAGTAACTAAGACACTTAGTATCTTAGAACCCCTAATCTGGTGGTTTTTCTAATGGAAGTTAATGAAAGAATGTAAGCCGCATAGCAAAATTAATAAAGTGCAATTTGCTTTTGTAAGTAAGGAGGACTTTTGTGTTACTTTTATGTGCTCAGGAGTAATTGCTCCAAAAATTAGAGTAGATTCATAAGTAAAGCATCCCTGGAGCAGAGTATTTTATAAAAAAGTAGAAAATCTTGGAAGATAGATAAGAAATAATATTAACTGTGGGCCTGTTGTGAAGCAATCATTTTATCCAGATCACTCAAATGCCTGAGTCTTGCCACTCCAGTCTCAGACAGAACACAAAGAATTAGGAAGTGGTCAACTACCAAGTAGTAGGGTGGATACCTTCTATTTTTGTGTCTTCTTCTGGGGCCTGTTAGTCTCATGGGTACTTGCTCCATTCTCCCTCTGTAGTCTGGTTTTCTTTACTTTTTTTCATCCATAGCCTGGAAAATAACTGTCCCAGCGTCTTAGTTTCCTGCACATTTTCTCTCAGGTATGTTCCCTAATAAATGTCCTGCATGTCTAATACCATCTTTTTTTTTTTTAATGTAATGAGTAGGTGTCTCTAACCCCTGAGCTATTTTCCCAGCCCCTCCCTTCCTTCCTTCCTTCCTTCCTTTCTTTCTTTCTTTCTTTTTCTTTCTTTCTTTCTTTTTTTCTTTCTTTCTTTCTTTCCTTCCTTCTTTCCCTCTTTATTTATTTCGTTTGGTTTTCAGATAGTATATTGCTAGGTTGCCCAAGATGGCATTGCTCTACCTGCTTCAGCCTCCTGAATACCTGGGATTGTACATATGAGCCACTATGCCCAGCTTAATACCACCTTGATTCTTTTAGAGAAATCACACTAACATATCCAGCATTAATACATTCTGGATTATTTAGTCTGTGTTGCCCAGAGCAGTCACTGTGTATGGTCACCCTCCAACATGAGGTGAACTTCACACCCATGGCCCCTGCTGTAGTCCTCACAGTTGCTTCATAAATGATAAGTGTTCGGTTTTGATTTGTTTATTTTGTTTTGTTTTTGAGACAAGGTCTTAGTGTGTAGTTCAGTCTAGCCTTGAACTCACTGTGTAGACAAGGCTGGTCTCGAATTTGTGATGATCCTCTTGCCTCACCCTCCCAAGTGCTGGTGTTACAGGTGTACACCACTACATCCAGCCATGAACAATAAATGTAGACAAAACAAAACATACAATTCTCCAAGAACAAGCAATGTCACATATAGTGCAGCCTAAATTCAGAGGAAAGAACTGGTTCCAATGCAAAAGGACTAAAATATATACCCAAGTTATATTATCAAATACTTAATATCTTGATCTAGTTAATTTACTGTATCAAGTTTTTCTCCCAAGAACAATAGGTGGATATTTCTTATATATTTGTATAATTTAAGCACACAGTGGTGGCTCTCCCACAATAGAGAACAGTCAATCCTCAAAATATATCTAAAACTTTACTTCTTAGGAATTGCTTATAACTTTCAGGTAACGGTTTATTCTGCTTTAAAAATTTCAACGTCAGCTAAAGAAGATGTGGTTTTTCTACACAATGGAGTACTACACCGCCACAAAGAAGGATAAACTAGAGTCATTTGTATGTAAATGGATGTTCCTTGAGAACATACTATTTCCCATGAATGGGAAAGGTGGTTTTTTTTTTTTTGGTAGGGGTTGCTGGGGATCGAACTCAGGGCCTTGTGCTTGCTAGGCAAGCACTCTACCACTTGAGCTAAATCCCTGCCCCCAACATACTATTAAGTGAAATAAATCAGTCACTTATCAGTATACATCGAATTGTTTCTCTGATATGAGAAACCATAAGTGTAAATAAGGACAAAGCGTTATAATAGATATTATGTAAAAAAAAGAGATAGTGTTCAAAAGAGAAGAGAACTAGATAGGGAAAAGGGGGGTAAAGAAGGAAGGTTAAAAGAAAAGTAAGATGAAAGGAAAAAAATGGAAAAATGTAAATAAACTTGCTGCAAATAGAGAGGGGTGGGTGAATGGAAGGGAGGGGAGGGGAAGAGGGGGGAAAAACCAAGATACATCATATACAGGTACAAAATAACCATGTTGATTATGATCATTATGTATACAATGTACCAATACATGTTCTTGGTAAAAATAAAAATTTAAAAAAAACTTTCAAGGTCAGTCTTTATCAGAACCATTTTTCATACATTGTCTCAATCCGATAACAATAATAATCAATAAAAGCAATAATAATCTTTCATTAATCCCCATTTTATAAAAAATGGAACTGTATTTCAGAGAAATTAGGAAACTTACCCAAAGTTTCTGCACTAAGTCAAAGTTAAAGAAATTAAACCCAATTAATTTTTGCACTTTTTTTGTAAATTTGAAATTATTTACAAATAAAAAGCTTTAAGAATGAAAGATCTTCCCTAAAGATCTCTAAAAAAAAAAAAAAGAGCTCTAAGAACAGCAAAGCCACAAACATCTGTGGAATATTAGATTTAGAGAAAACAAAACAAAACAAAAAATTCACTTCAGTTATTTATACCTGCACCAAAAACCATACCAAAATTCAGTGGTTTAAAATAACATCTTTGTATTGAGTCACTGTATTATGTCGTGATTCTGTGGATTGACTGGGTTCAGGTGGGCAGTTCTGCCCTATATGATGTCAGATGGGGCTTTCATCATTTGGAGGAACACGCAGGATGGTACTCGCACGTGTCTGGTGCCCTAGTCAGGACAGCTGGAAGGCTGAGCTTCTCCTGGTTGCTGGATGGCTGGGCCTCTTTCTTCATACAGTCTCAGGGCCTGTCCCATTTCACCTTGCTTCTCCAAGTCCCTTGCCACATATGATCTCTCTAGCACGTAGGCAGGCTCTGATGTGGCAGTTCAGTACTCTTTAAAAGTGCAAAACCCAAAACTGTCAAATAGTCCTAAAGCATAAGGCCAGAACTAGGTCACTTTCACTGTATTTAACTGTTTATTTATTTGGGGGGGGTTGTATGTGGGGCTTTTTTCACTGTTTGTTTTTTGGAGGTTTTTTGGTGCTGGGAATTATACTCGGGGCCTTGTGCCTGCTAGGCAAGGACTCTACCACTGAGCTAAATCCCCATCCCCTATTTTTGGTTTTTTGAGACAAGATCTCACCATATAGCCCAGGCTGGCCTCGAACTCAAGGCATTCCTCCTGCCTCAGCCTCCTGAGTGCTGGGATTACAGGCATGAGTCTCCATGCCAGGCTCTGTATTCTGTTGTTTAAATGAAACAAAACAAAACAAAAATATATGTAAATGTTCGAGCATACCAAAAATATATAACCTTTCATGTACTCATCATCTAGTGTCAAATTTTTTGTGTGATTTTTAAACCTAATTAGTATTATTAATTATTTGGGATTAGGGCTATAATTCAGCAGTAAAGCACTTACCCAGAATGCATAAGGCTTTGAGTTCGATCTCCAGCACTACAAAAAAATTAGAATTAAAATGATTAGTAATTTTATTTATTTATTTATTTTGTGGTGCCTGGGATCGAACTCAGGCCCTTGTGCTTGCAAGGCCAGCACTCTAATCACTGAGCTAAATCCCCAGCCCCAATTAGTAATTTTAAAAAACTGAGTCACAAGGGCAATCCAGAGTTTATGTGGGAAGGGATTACACAAAATAATAACAGGAGGTATATCAGCTGTAGGGCCATTTTTAAAGATTAGCTACTATCATAGCTAATTCACCTGACTCCTTATCAGAACTGTGCTGAGAATTTTTTCCCCAGTGCTGAGGATTGAACCCAACACTTTCCCACTGAACAATACACAAGCCCTCTTTATTTTTTTATTTTGCGATCAGATTTCACTAAGTCTCCCATGCAGGACTCAAACTTTCAATCCTCCTGCCTCAGCCTCCAAAAGTGCTGAAATTACATGTGTATGCCACTATGGCCAGCTCAGAAATACGTTGTTTTGAAATCATGTTAAGTAGTCTTAAAAGCCAAATATGAGCCAAAGAAAAATTGATTAAAGGCTCTGAGTGTTTGTTTGTTTATTTGTTTGTTTTTTAGACATGCTGTAAGTGATCTCCTCTTTTCTCTTTTGGGTAAGTATGTAACTTTATGATTTTTTAAAATCTGCTTTCTCTGCTCATTATAACCTCATCATATCTGATCAGCAAACTACCCACCCTGATTTGTGAAGGTGTTTTTGATTATATATTTTATATTCGAAGGATTGGTTGAAATAATCAAATGGATTTTGATCATGTTCTTTCACATGAATCAAAATTTTAACAGCTTCATTGAGATATAATTTACATTCTATAAAATTCACACATGTAAAGTATATAGTTCAATTTTTTAAATTATGCTTTAAGAATTTTGCAACTTTTGCCACATTCACTCCAAGACTATTTCCATCACCCCAAAAAGAAAATTCCTATACATTTGTGGTCAATTCCCTTTCTAGCACCAACACACCAGACCTACATGTCACCAATCTTCTCTGTAGATTTGACTATCCTATTTTCTGTCTCTGTAGATTTATCTATTCTGGACAATTCATATCAAGGGAATCAAAATATGTGGTCCTTTATGACCATCTTCACTTAGCAAAATGTCTTCAAGGTTTACCCATATTGTAACATATGTCTGTACTCCATTTCTTTTATGGCTGAATAATGTCCTGTAATGTGAATATACCACACTTTGTCTATCAATCACCAGTTCATGGCACTTGGATTGTTTCCATCTTTTTGCTATTATGAATACTATCATCACAACACTCATGTACATATTTTCATATAGATATGTGTTTCCATTTCTCCTGTGTCCATGAATTGAGGTTTCTACAAAAAAGTCAATGATCATTTTCCAATTAGTGAACTGTAAATAGTTCAGGGGAAGGGAGTTAGTGGAGAAGTTACGGAGGTTACACTTGAAGTGTAAAGGAATTTAAGAGTTTAGGCCTTAAGTGTACCTGCATGGTTTCAAATCTTGATTCTACCACTTATAAGATGTTTGCCACCTGGGAGTGATGGCACACGCCAGTAATTCCGACACTCGAGAGGCAGAGGCAGGAGGATTGCCATAAGTTTGAGGCCAGCCTGGGTTACATAGTGAGCTCAAGGCCTACTTGAACTACATAGTGAGACCCTGTCTCAAAAAACAAAAAGAAAAGCAAAAACAAAAGATGTTTGCTTTAGGGAATTTATTCAATTTATTTAAATGTCTGAGTTTTAGTTTCTTCATCTATAAAATGTAGGAAAATGTAATAATAATTACCTTATAAGACTTATGAGGCCAGGCTCGGTGGTGCATGCCTATAATACCACCACTTGAGAGGCTGAGGCAGGAGGGTCATTGCAAGTTCAAGGCCAGCCTGGGCTACATACTGAGTTCAAGTCCAGCCTGAACTACATAGCGAGACCCTGTCTCAAAAAACAAAACAAAAAAACTTGTGAGGATTAAATCAGATAGCTGTAAACTCAGAGTCAAGTACATTGCAAACACTTATTAGTTGTTAGTAATTATTAATAATATATATTACTGTGTTTTTTATAATAAGCATGCATTGATTTTGCAATTCTAAAAACAAATTTAAGGGATGGGGAATGTAGTTTAGTTGTAGAGTGCTTGCCTAGTATGCATGAGGCCCCAGGTTCAAACCCCAGCACTGCCAAAAGAAAAAATTTAAACTGTATAAAATCAGCCTTAATTTTGTGTGTTTACTAACTTAAACATATTCTTATATCTTCAAATCTGTAAGCTGAAAAAAGTGATTTGATCCTGCTTCCGTGCTGTTTTAGATTAACTGAGGAAGTGGAGATTGCTGATTTAAAGTCTGAATTGTGCTTTATTATCTTCCACTTTACAAATCAGGAGGCAGAATTTGGGGGGGGGCATCATGAAGTAGTATTAACAGTAGTAATAGCATTTTTACCAAAATTGATCCTAAGACAAATGCAAATGGTCCTCAACTTATGATGATTTGACTTATGATTCTTTAATTCTTTGACTGTACAATGGTGAGACAGCAGTAAGTGTCCAGTAGAACCTATACTTTGAATATGGATCTTCTTCTGGGCTAGATATATGTGGCATGATACTCTTGTGGTCTAGGCCAGCAGCAGCATGCCACAGCTCCAAATCAGCCACAAGATCCTGAAGGCAAACAACTAATACTCTATGGTGTACTGTGTTGTTATAATGTAGGTTGAGTGTTTTAAACAGTTGTGTCCTGATACTCTCAGTCTGCGATGAGTTTATCAGGCTGTAACACCATCATGTAAGTCAAGGAGGATTTGTTCTAACAATATTAAATTTTGTACAAAGGGTTACTTTAATTTTCCCACTGATAATTTAGATCTTGGAAGCAAAGCAATTCTAAGTAAATTACTCTTTACCCTTCAAGTCTTTTTGTCTTAGAGTTAAAAAAAATCTGTTAATAATTAGCATCTTGACAAATATCTTGTCTCATCTCCTTACAACTGATTTGGCATTCCACTTTAATTCATTGCCTGTGGAATTGGTAATTTTATGATTTCTCTGGCGACTCCAATCTTAAATAATGATATCCTTCTAATAAGGCTTGTTCTATTTATAGGACTTAATGAGAAATTAGATTTTTAAGAAGAAACAGAAAAATACTAGAATCGTTAAAGTGTACTCTAGAAGCCATTTTCTGTCTGTTTCCTCTTACTTTGTCCATATTTCTAGTCAGGGGTACAGGAGTACAGAATGATACACTTGTAAGGCCCTCGCCCTGCTCCTCCTGCCCATTCTTTTTTTTTTTTTTTTGGTGCTGGGGATCAAACTCAGGGCCTTGTGTTTGCGAGGTAGACAACCTGCCCATTCTTGGACTCAACAAAAGGCCACCTACTAGGATCCCCAAACAGGATACCAGGGCTAGTTTCCAGACCTCAAGAGATCAGTTGCCTTTTAACCAATGAACTTGTAAGTACCTACAACATAACAAGTACTGTGCTCAAGACTTTGTATGTGAATATAACAGCTTTATTGAGTTACAGTTTGTGTACCACACAATTCACCCACTTAAAGTATATGATTCAGGTGTTTTTCAGTATATTCATAGAACTGTGTGACCATCACCACAATTTCAAACAGAAACCTCATTGCCATTAACAGTCACTCCCTTTTTCTCCCCTATCCACGCAACCATCAATCTATTTTGTCTCCGAATTTGCCTGTTCTGGACATTTCCTATAAGTGGCATCAAATAATATGTGGCCTTTCGTGTCAAACTTCTTCCACATACCATAGTGTTTTCAACATTCATTCATGTATTCATATTATAGTATGCCACCAATACTTAATACCTTTCTATGATTGAAAAAAATTCCATTGCATGGGTGTATCACATTTATCCATTTATCAGAGTGGAATTGCTGAGGTATATAGTAATTACATGGTTAACATTTTTTTTTAATGTCTTATGATGCTGGTGATTGGGCCCAGGGCCTTGTGCATACTAGCCAAGTGCTGTCCCCTCAACCCAGTATGTTTAACTTTCTAAGGAGCTACCAGACTGTTTTCCAAAGTGGTTGTACTATTTTACCTGGAAGCTCTTTGTAAAATCTCTTTTATTGGGGGTTAATTTATGTTTCATTTGATTATGGCCTGGGGAACCAAAGATTTTGCTGTTCAGGTAAGAAACTTGTCTCATGCATTCTCTCCATAGACAGAATTATGATCTGAGTTTGGAAATCTCAAAGAGCACTTGTTTTTCAACGGCTTTAAAAACAAGATGGCTAGTATTCTGTCTAGAAAGAAAAAGAAAGATTCTGTTTATCAAATTTCCAGATTCTATAGCCTCTTAGGGAACACTTGCTTCTTATCCTAAAAGTCTGAATCAGCTGTAGTGGTAGATGGAGGAAGGCACAGTGATATAAATTAAAGGCTGTTGCTGTGTGTCTCCCTTTCTTCATCAATTTAGGCTGCTGTAACAAAATAGCATAACAATAGGAACATGGCTTAAACAGCAGGAATTTATTTCTCATGGTTCTAGAAGCTGGGAAGTCCAACATCTTTAAAAGTGCAGACAGATTTGGTTCCTGGGCTGCCATCCTGGTTTATACATGACTGCCTTCTCCCCTTATGTTCCCATGGTGCAATGGTGGTGAGGGGCGAGCTCTGGTCTTTCTTTTTTCTTCTTAGAAGGACATGAATCCCATCAGGTGAGCTTACCTTTGTGACCTCATCTGAACCCAAATTTTTTTCTTTTTCCTTTTTGAGACAGGGTCTCGCTCTATACTTCAAGCTGGGCTTGAACTCACTATGTAGCCCAAGGTGGCCTTGAACTCTTGGCAATCCTCCTACCTCAGCATCCCCAGTGCTGGGATTACAGGTGTGCACCACCACACCCGGCAAACCCAATTTAAATGAGAGCTAAGGCCCCACTTCATTGGGAGTCAGAGCTTCTCAGGATACAATGTTCAGTCCATATCACAAGGAAATTTTTCATTTTACTTGCAACAGCATCCCTGGTCATAGCAATTAGAAGTAGCCTTAGTTAGAGACACAGTAGCCAATAGCCACAATTTAAAGGTGGAAAAGTTTATTTTGGCTCACAGTTTGTAGAGGTTTCAGTCCATAGTCCACTGGCTCCAATGCAGGGCAGCATGGCAGAGGAGCATGGAGGAGGAGAAACAGCTCATGGCATGGCAGGCAGGAAGCATAGAGTGATCAAGGGAGGCCATGCCCCTAGTGACCCACCTCTTCCCACCAGGCTTCACCTCCCATCATTACACCCAGTTATGAATTCGTCAGTGGACTAATCCACTGATAAATTTCACACACACAGTGCAATCATTTCCTCAAAGCCCTACCTGTGAGCCCATGAGGCTTTGGGGGTACATCTAGGTATAAACCATAATAGAAGTTCATATGGGCTAATGGAATTTTAGCATAGTCACTCATACCTTAGCGTGAATTGGTTAAATAACCATGCTTCCCTTCTAACCCCTTGTTTTAGTTACTTTTCTCTCGTTGTTGGGACAGAATACTCGACACCCAAAGTTAGGGGAAGAAAGGTTTATTAGCTCACAGTCTGCAGAGGTTTCAGTCTATAGTCCGCTGGGTCCGAGGCGGCGGGGGAGCTGGCCAGCCTCAAAGTAAAGTGAGGAATTGCAAGGAATGTATGCAAATAAGCAATGCAAACAAGCAGCTAGTTAAGCTTCTTCCTGTATCTATTATCTAGGCTACCTGCCCCCAGGGCAGCCCACACTCCCACCTCCCAATCTCAGTCTCACATCCTTGATCCCAGCAGAACAATGCCAAACCGATCAATGGATCAATTTAGTAATCACACACTCTAGATCCAGCTATCTCTTACCACATGAGGCTTT
>PVJO010025312.1:0-22955 GCA_004026905.1 Hystrix cristata | reverse complement strand
GGAAAAAAAAAAAAAAAAAAAAAAAAAAAGACTGCTTTGTAGAGACCAAGTCTTTTCTGGGCAGACTTGACATCCTGCAGAAGAAACAGAACCTAGTGTTGGCTGCTCTTTCCTTCCTTAGTGAAAATGGTATCCAAGGGGCTGGGGATTTAGCTCAGTGGTTAAAGTGCTTGCCTTGTAAGCACAAGGGCCTGAGTTCAATCCCCGGCACCACCAAAAAAAAAAAAAGAAAATGATATCCACTCTTTCCAACTGGCTTATCCCCCTCTAACCTTTCCTTGCCCCAACAGTATCTCCTGATTAAAGAAAGCTGAATTTACTGTCTCTCTGGGGTTTTTTTGGGTGGGGGGAGGGTTTGCGCCGGGGATCTAACTCAGGGCCTTGCTCTTGCTAAGCAAGCAGTCTACCACTGAGCAAAATCCCCAACCCCTTTTCTCATTTTCAAAAGTTCAGGTTCCTGGAGTTGGGGCTTTAGCTCAGTAGCAGAGCACTTGCCTAGCAAGAGCTAAGGCCCCAAGTTAGATTCCCAGCATCCCTCCCAAAAAACAATTCAAGTTCCAGTTTCTTCTCTTTTTGGTGGTAGTGGTGGTGGGGTGTTGGGGATCAAACTCAGGGCCCTGAACTTGCTAAGCAAGTGCTCTACCACTTGAGCTAAATAAATCCCCAACCCCCCAGCTTTTTGTTTAATCACAGAGGTATCCGTATTTGCATTTCTATTGTCCTAAAACCAATTCACATGGATGACTTTGCTTTCAAAGCAGGCTCCGAAACAGTCAATACTGCATATAACTACAATAATCAAAAAAAATACAAAAATGTCAGTTCACAAAGCTGGAAAATAATGTGGCACTTCTGGTTGTGTCTAGTTTTTAAAGTAAAAATATCTAAATTACCAGTTGTTAATGCTAATGTCACTGGGGAAAACTAATAGTCACAATAAATAAAATTTAATCATCAATAACTCTGAGGTACAGAGATACATACAACAGTTCTAAAGGTCACAGGATAAAGACTAAATCCTGGAACAGCAACCCCTGCCAGCCTCAGACTTTCTGGAGGCCTCAGAAGCTGAGCAACCCCGCAGTGGCTCCAGGAAAGGCTTCTCGTGGTGCAAGTGTTGAGAAAGGAGGAGAAACAGCAACAGTAGTGTCCAGTGCTGTCTCCACTGTGCTAGACAGAGTGCCTCCAATGCCACGCCCAGAGTTAAGAGCACACTGCTGCAGGTAGCAGCATGCCTAAGCACCAGAAACCAATTTATCTGGGTCACCTGCATCAGCCTGGTCACAGCTGCAAATTAAGTGCAGTTATTTTTAAAAATATAACACATGACTCTCACATAAGCTACCTAATACCAGATTTATATACTATGCCCCGCTGTGGACAGACTCCTGCTAGAAGGCTGAGAACTCTGCTCCCCACAAAGACACTAGGGCAGAGGGGTTCATGCTGGTATGGAGCAAGCACTCATAGGAGCTCAGTGTAAGCCGAGAACATCAAAGCATTGCTAGTGGACCAGGGTTAGAAACAAATCTCAAAAGCAAATAGGGGAAAGATATAGAAAGACCAGACTGAGGACAAAAGACAAAAGAAAGCACTCATAATTCATTCCTCGCAGATTTCCTAATATTGGGGTTCAGAAAGCAAACTAAGCACAGTATAAATTCAGGGAAGTGACCTGCCTTAAAGAGTTGGAGGGGTTGGGGATTTAGCTCAAGTAGTAGAGCGCTTGCCTACCAAGTGCAAGGCCCTGAGTTTGATCCCCAGCATACCCCCCGACAAGAAAGAGTTAGAGAAGCCAAATGCCTCCCATGCAACATAATTTGATGAGTATTGTGCATTTTTAAGAGTATTTTTAAAGTAGATCCAATCATAACTGGTATAGCTCCCACAAATATTTAAGGACTCTCAGAGGAAATTCATTCTTCTCTTTCCAGTGTCAGAGATTTTATGTATCAGATGCCCTGACATCCAACAAGAACAATACCCTCAGAAATAATTTGTGGGCTTCCACTAGCAATCCTCTTCGAAGGAGTGTGCCAATGTGTTTCCTGCACATGTTTCACTCGCACATCTGGGGAATCCTGGGAACCACTTACCTGTAGTATCATTCCCTTCTCTTGCATGGTTACCATTGGCTAGCACTGTTGGTTTAGAAGATGGAGTACCTGCAACAATCACAAAGAATAATTGCCAATGTGACAAATAGGAAAATAAAAACTCAGATCCAACTACTGTCTTATTTTGTTTGGGTACTCAGGATTGAACCCAGGGCCTTCAAACTGAGCTACCTCCTGAGCTCTTTTTAAATTTTTTATTTTGAAACAGTCTAGGTAAACTGCTACGTTGTCCAGGCTGGGCTGGAATTTATAATCCTTCTATCTCAGCCTCCCAGAGTGCTGGGATAACAGGCATGTACTACTCGTCCCCACCCTAACTACTGCTTTACTAGTGGAATTTTTATAATTCTTCAATAAATCTTAAAGCACATAAAAACTGTACACAATTTAAAGCTTTAATAAATGGAAACTCAGAACAGAACTGAGTCATTCATTCCTATTCAACCCAAGCACTATAAGTACTACCACTACAGGAAAGGTCTTTCTAATAAACAAGGCTAAATCCTTTTCATTTTATAAATTATCAAAGATTATCATTAAACTCAACAAAACCATCATGAAGCACCAAAGGCTTAGGATCTGTGAAGGAAATCAAATACTCCAAATATACAGGGCCATTTAAATAATTCCCAACTGGGAGTTAGACACCATTGCTGGAGATGAGACTTGTGTGGAAGACACTAGCAGCACTTCTAGAAGCCCAAGGACTGTGCTTCTGCTCTTCAGTAAGTCAGCTGACACAGAACACTTATATATCATTCTTAATGAACTAAGGGTGTCAAACATGGTGTGTGTGTTTGCCATTCCTTTATCTTTGGTGAATTGAATGATTTTTTTTTAACTATTTCTAAATGGGATTTGTTTATTAGTGAATTCTAAGATATCTTTATATACTTGAAATATTAGTCTTTTATCAGATGATTTTTGAAATATTGTCTTTTTTTTTTTCAAGGGCTTTTTTGGGAGGGAGTCTTTTTTCTTCTTTTGTGGTATTAGGAATTGAACTTAGGGCCTTATACTTGCTAGGCAGGTGCTATACTACAGAGCCACAACCCTGGTCCAAGTTTTGTAAATACTGTCTTTAACTTGTTACATTTTGATTTTCTTAACAGTGTCTTCTGTTTTGAGGTTTAAAAAAAATTTTTTTTTAACCAAGAACACGTGTTGGTACAATGTATACATAATGATCACATTTAACAGTGTCTTTTAAAGAGCAAAAGTATTAAAGTGTTGTACTTTTTTTTTGTTTTGTTTGTTTTGGGGGATTTTTGGTGCTGGGGAATCAAACTCAGGGCCTTGTGCTTGTGAGGCAAACACTCTTAACCCCTGAGGTAAATCCCCAGCCAAAAGTTTTAAAGTTTGATGACATCTAATCTGTCATTTTATCATGGATCTTTTGATGATGTATCCAAGACATTTTTTGCTTAACCCTAGGTCACAGGATTTCCCCCCCAGGTTTTCCTTTAAAATGTTTTATAGTTTTTATATTTAGGTTCCACGCTGAGATCTATGATATATTTGGAGTTAAATTTTGTATGTGGGACAAGATGTGGGTCTAGGTTGGTATTCGTATGCAGGGATACCTAATTACTCAGCATTGTTAGTTGAAAAGGCTATCCTCACTCTACTGAATTGCTGTGCAAATGTGCAACACTGTGGAAAATCAATTGACCGTATTATGTGCAAGTCTATTTCTGGACTTTCCATATTTTATTCTTTTCCACTGACCTAGAAGTCTATTCATTTTACCAATACCATGTCTTGATCACTGTATTTAAGTCTAAAATAAGATAATGTATGTTCACCACATTGGTTTTTTTCCAAAATTGTTTAGTTCCTTTTCTTTTCCATATAAATTTTAGAAGCAGTTACTGATTTATACAAAAAAATCTTAAGGAGATCTTCTTTGTAAGTGCACTGAATATAAAGACCAATTTGGGGATGCACAACCCACTGCTAAGGCTCTAACTGCAGCTAAATTTTTCAGCAATCTGCCTAACTCTAAAGTCAGCCTGCTGACCCAAGAATTTCCTAAAAATCATTCTCAAAATTCTCAGAGGGATTTTTCATAAGAAAAGTGAAATATAGAACATATTACTAAATATAAAAGGCAAGATTTTACTTTGGAAGATAACAGACAAATGCTGATTAACTCCCATACTCTACAAATCCAAAGCAGAAATCCTTCACATAAACTTACTCAAGAGACTGCACGGTTATCTCAGAGGCGCAAGCAAAGAGAACCACTAAAAAGAACATGGCGGACCACAAAGAAAATACCAATTAAGTGAGAGAAGAGGGACATAAAGGAGTGAAGGATAACAAATTACTAAGTATTCACTAGGTAACATGTACCCTGCTAAGTCTTCACATACTGTACTTATCCAGACAGATGCTAAATATGTTTGATTCCATATTTGGCATAAATAAACTCTTTTTTACCCTCGTACAGTAAGTTTTTAAGATTTATTCTTCTTAGCTCAAGAAAGAATGCAGTTTTTAAAAATATGCCATTTTTTAAATACAGATTATAACTTTTGGCCATAAGAGTGATAAAACCGTCTCATAATTTGATAATACCCAGTGTTGGCAAGTGTGTAGAAAAATAGGTAATTTCATATGCCATTAGGAGAAATATAAGTTGGAACAACCTTTTAATGCAATATTCTTGCAACCTATCAAATTGTGAAATATCCATTTACTTCAACAATCTATTTTTGGTATTCAATTCATAATGAGATATAAAAGTAAACAAAATGAATGTAAATAGGCTGCTTATTATGGCACTATTTAAAATAACCAGAAAAAAAAAAAAAGAAAGAATATATACTAAACACCACTGGGAAATGCTAAGAAGGATGCCAGGGGTGAGAGAAGTAAGGAAGCAAGGAAGGAAGAGTTTCATGATGTCCTGTTCTGAGCACATATAAAACATTAAGAACTTAAGATAGAGAACGGTGAGGCACATATGTCAGCTATAACATACTACCACAAGTATTAAAAACAGCAGAGTGGTTTTGGCTTTTTTTTTTTTTTAATAGAGTATTAGAGCTAGGCATGGTGGCACACACCTATAATCCTAGCCCTTGGGAGGCAGGAGGATCACCAAGGAATCTGAGGCCAGCCTGGGCTACACAGTGAGACCCTGTCTCCAAAAAAAGAACACAGCACTAAGGCTGAGCATATACTTCAGCATAAAGCACATCACTGCCTCCCTACTGAAAAACAGAAAGAAGGAGAAATAAAAGATCTAGAAATCAAAGGAGCCTTCAGTGGACCAAAAACTATGCAGACTGTCCAGGAAAATCAAAGTCATGGAGACCACACTTGAGAAACCACAGTCCCCAGAAAGCAGCAGGATACTGAATGCCCCCCTCAGAAGCTGTGGACTAGCTGGTTCTCATTCCCTCAGGCTCACCTCCCTCCACCCTAGTCAGTCAGCCTGCACCAGCTCCCAGATGGCAGCAGAAACCACAAGCTTTGGCACAAGAGCAAGCTACTTCTGTGATACCCAGAGGATCATCTGCTGGCATATCCCACCCAGCAGCACTGTTGCATACCTGCCAGAGGCAAGGGTAGAAAGCACTCGTGCATCAAAGGGTATCTCAGGCAGACAGTATTTCCAAACAACTGAGGGAAAAGCATCACATTCAAAGAAACTAAATGCCACCCAGGGAAACAGCAAGTAGGAGACTTCTTAAGAAGAAACACATTTCCCTAGTGAGACAAGAGAAAATACCACACATCCACGAAACAAAAGCAAGATCTAAAGAAAGTGAATTATCTAATGATTAACAAATTCTTGGGCTGGAGATTTAGCTCAGTGGTTACAGTGCTTGCCTTGCAAGTGGAAGGCCCTGAGTTTGATCCCCAGCACCAAAAAAACCCCAAAATGAACGAACAAAAAAAACCAAATTCTTTTGCAAGTCAGATGGTTTCCAATTCTTGGTTTTCATCAAGATTGAAAGCGTTCATAATGAAAAAAAAAAAAAAAGAGTTCATAATGGAGTTTCTTCTAATAAAACTGAGAATAAATTTTGAAAACATTACTCTATGCACTCTCGTATACAACTGAAAATATTAACTGCCATAATAAAGCTTCTATTACATACTGTACTTAGCTATTTGAATCTTTCTTGAGTATGTCTTCAAAATTAATAGAAATAAAACTGCTAAATCCTATCTTATTCTAGCAAGAAATACTGATTCACAGATGCATGATCTAATTTATAAAAATAATTGGTCCCATCATTTCATCAAGTAAAGCATTTCCAACCAAATCAACTTTTTAAGTTAGTAATAACTTATCAAAAACTAATAATATGCTAGGGATAGTGGCACATGCCTGTAATCCCAGCACTCAAGAGGTGGAGGCAGAAGGACTGCTGTGAGTTCAAGGCCAACCTGTACTATACAGTGAGCTCGTGTCTCAAAAAAAAAAAAAAAAAAAAAATTTTTTTTTTAAAAAACAACCCAAAAAAATTGTACTATATGTTACTTCTTTGGCATCTTTGCCGGAGGTAGCTCTCAGAAAGAACCTGAAAATTAAGTTTAAATAGTACAGGGCATCTCTTATAAGAGAAGCCCCAAGTATAAATAAATTAAAGAGCAAATAGTAGCTGGGTATGGTGGTACACACCTGTGATTCCAGCACTCTGGAGACAGAGGCAAGGGGATCACCAGGAGTTCGAGGCCAGACTGGACTACATAGAGTTCAAGGCCAGCCTGAACTGCATAACAAGATTCTCTCTTAAAAAAAAAGAAAGTGTAAGGCTCTGAGTTCAATCCCTAGCACCCTGCTCCAAAAAAAAGAATTGTGATGTGTTGTGTACATGTACCAACTCCCCACAATGAATGTAATTATGTGCTGCTGTAACATGTACATGTAAAAATAAAGTTTTAAAAAAGAACTTAAAAATTAAACGCTTCATAGATTCCTGTATTTCTCTTATGCCAGCATACTATAATTGTTACTACTATTTTTTTTTCTTTTCATTTCCCAAAAGAAACTGTTAAAAGAGTATATAGTCATCCCTTGGTATCCAAGTAAGATTGGTTCTAGAACACTCTGTGGATATGGGCAGGCAACCTAAAAATCAAAGTCAGAAAACAACTATTTTTGAAAAACTGCCATATTCATTTTTTTATTCGTGGATATAAACTTCCCCAAATATGGTTATTGAGATAATTAAAGAGGGTTTAGGATTAGATATTTATGTCTACCTAAATACCTACTCCTTTGATTTCTAGAAACAACTGCTTGTTTACACATTAATACAAGCTAACCATGAACAAAATTAGTTTCAGTTCATCTTAACATGATAAACAAAATTATTCCATTTATTTTTCTTCCGATTCTATCTAATAAGCAATGACTGCATATCTACCACATGCTAAGGAGCAGCGACCGCTCTGTTATGTACACACAGCCAGCCCTGTTCACCAATAGACTGCATATTACTTGATGTGCCTCCCCATGGGATCTCTCCTGTCATTCATTTCACTTCTTTCTAATCTTTGGTTTCTTCCTTGGGGTTGCTGGTAAACTTTTCATTAGTCTGTGCTTCTCTGATTTCCCTCAATGTTGCTGAAGGGGTGGGGGTGGGGTAAATTGAACCCAGGGCCTTAAGCATGCTGGGCAAGTGCTGTACTCAATGACTGACATCCCCAGCCCTTTTTGCTTTTGCTGAAGATGTCATTCTGTTTGGAAAATAAAAGTAAAGAAGGGAAGTATAAGAAGAAAAGGAGGGCTGGGGATTTAGCTCAGCAGTTAGAGTGCTTGCCTCACAAGCACAAGGCCCTGAGTTCGATCCCCAGTACCAAAAAAAAAAAAAAAAAAAAAAGAGAGAGAGATGCTTCAGTAAGAGACAATGCACAGCTTCATTATGACCTTACAAGTTTCACGACAGAGGAAAGTTCAGCGACTTAGCAAGTAGATGAAAAATCGCTTCTCGGCCTTTTGGCTAAGATCAAGTGTAATACAAAGAAGATGAAAAGAGGGTATGGGAAGATAGTAGTTAAAGGGAAGGGAATAAAAGTCAGGGAATGTTCTTGGAAGGTAGTATCAAAACCTAACCTCTTTTTGTTTTGTTTTGTTTTTTGAGACAGGGTCTCACTACATAGTTCAGGCTGGCCTCAAACTCACAGCAATCCTGCCTCAGACTCTCCAGTGCTGGAATTACAGGCATGCTACTACCACGCCTGGGCTGCTTGCTTGCTTGCTTTATTTATTTAGGTTTTTTGAGATAGGATATCGCTTTGTAGTTCAGGCTGGCCTCAAACTCATGGTGATCCTCCTGCCTCAGCCTCCTGGGTGCTAGGATTACAGACAAGCACCCCTACACCTGGCAACCTGGCTTTATTTATTTTCATTTTGAGACAAGGTGTTGCTAGTTGCCTAAACTGACTCTGAAGTTTTCTGGGGTTTTTTTTTGTTTTTGTGCCAGGGATCAAACTCAGGGCCTTGTGCTTGCTAGGAAGGCACTCTAAAATAACCACTGAGCTAAATCCTCAGCTGAAATTTTCTGATACCCCTGCCTCAGACCCCAGTAGCTGACAGGCATGTGGCACCACACCCAGCTAAACCTAACTTTGAAGGATTGCATGACGACAGCATTAGCAAAAGCTTTCAATGACACCAGCCTCCACATCTGTAGCTTCAACCCAGAACTCTTCTCTGAACTCTCTCACCTGGCTGCCTGTTCATTTTCTCCAATTGAGAGTCTAACAAGTAACTCACATTTAATATATCCTAGCCCAAATTTCTTATCTTCCCCTTGAATCCCACTCCTATCATCTTCACCATCTCAGGAGATATAGATTATTTTCATTCAGTTGCTCAGGCTAAAATCCTAGCAATAATCCTGGATTGATTCATACTTAATAATGCAAAGTCTCATACCTTAGAAAGAGCAGATTTGGTGGCATGTGTTAACATCTGATGAAAATGGGTTCCAGAGTGAATGGGAAAAAAGGAACTGAAGACAGACAGTAGATATATCTCTTTCAAGGAAAGGACAAAGTAAAAGAAGTAAATGAGATAGATGTGGAATTCAGAGAGCACTTTTTTAATGGTAGAAAAAAATAATTTTTATTTTGGGCTTCTAGTTTTGGGGTTTTTTGTGGCTCATGCTGGCCTAGAACTTGCTATGACCCTCCTGCCTCAGCCTCCTAAATGCTGGCATTATACACAAGCATGACCACACCCAGCTAAAATTATGGTATTTTTGATGCTTATGAAAAACTTGGCTGAATGAAAGGAACTGATGATGCAGAAGACAGAAGCAACAACTGGCACAGTACCACCTCTGAGCAGGGCACGGGCAGCTACCTCCTGAGCACAAAGGGGAAGGAACTCAGAAGGTAAGCTATATGTGTGGCACTATGTGGAAGTTCCCTTCTGACTGCCTCCACCGAATCTATAGTAAAGATCATCAGCTGAGAGTAAAAACTGAAGACAACCGCCTAAAGTCTGAACAGAGAGAAGATAAAACAGCTGTCTAGGAAAATGGAAGACTTTATAAACTCCTATGAGTCAGCAAGACAATCCCTCAAGTTCATGCTCTTTACCAAAATAAGATTCATCTACATTAATGAATGTAGTACTAATATATCTAATAAATCATTTTGAATCAAATACATGAATCTTTAGCTGTTACTATGAACAGCACCTATGAGATAGTAAATCAGAAATATGCACTCAGAAAAACTGTATGGTTTTGTAGGAAGAATATGGGATTCAAAATAAGAAGACATGGCCAGGTGTAGTGGTACAAACCTGGGCATGGTGGCGCACACTGTAATCCCAGCACTCAGGATGCTGAGGCAAGAGGATCACTGTGAATTCAAATCCAGCCTGCATTACATATCCAATCCAAGGCCAGCCTGAACTAGTGAGACTGTCTCAAAAAAACTTTTTTTTTTTTTTGTGGTGCTGGGGATCGAACTCAGGGCCTTGTGCTTGCAAGGCAAGCACTCTAATCACTGAGCTAAATCCCCAGCCCCTCAAAAAAAAAAACTTTTAAAAATTAAAAATACATACAGTAAGACATAGGTTCAAGTTGCAGTTCTGTCTCTACCGACTAAATGATGAAATGCAACCCCCTCAAGGTTTCTAAGCCTCAACAGCCTCACCTGTAAGGTGAACTTGTAGGGAGTAATACAGGAGAGAGACAGTAATTTTACAGTGCTAAATGTTGCTAAATGTTAAGAACAGTTATTATTCTCATTACCTGTAAACCGATCAACATATATAGAATCATTAATCTATCACTGACTATAGGTTAACTGTAAATTGATCAATAAATTGTAAGGTAACTATGTGAAAGCACTAAATTTACTTTTGTATTACATAAACATCCCATTAAATGACATTTGTAGATATAAGACTGCTCCAGACATACCTGTGAAAACTAACACGGAAATTTTTAAAACTTATGAGTCTAAAATAAAATGAAAGTAAGAAAAGGAAGTTAGAAGGAAATAAGAGAGGCTGTGATTCTATCATATACACAACACATACCAATTTAAAAATCTAAGATCAGGAAAGGAGAAAAAACAATGTTATAACAACAATATCAGGTTTTAGGTTGGAGATTTATCTCAGTGGTTAGAGTGCTTTCCTCACAAGCACAAGGTCCTGAGTTTGATCCTTGGCACCAGAAAAAAAAAAAAAATCAGGTTTTATGGCAGGAAAAAGGCCTGTAAACTTATCTTCCAGGTAAGATTTGTCGAACCCTAATCCCTAGAATACACATTTTTAAACTAATCACAATCTCTGGGACATAAGGATACTCAGATTTACTTTGTTTTGCTTAATCCCCTCTTTCCAAGCAATTTCAGATTCCCACAGGTGGCAAATCAATTTGGCAGGGCAGGAAAGTGGAAGATACTGAGGGGCATGTGTGCTGTGAGAACAGTGCCACAGTGAGCCAGGTGTGGGCATGATGGCTATGGATACCTCTTCTGCACTGTCAGACTCATGCCAATGCTGCCCTCTGGTGCCCAGTTAGGTTGATTGCAATGTTCCACAAAGAAGGGTCTAGGCAGCAGAACAAAGAAATCCTGCAGCATCTATTTCTTATCCTTCCTGGGACTGACCTAATCCTTCCTGGGACTAACCTAAACCGCTTCACCTGGGTTCCTGTTTCTCAGTCTCAGATGTGTATACAAGTCATCCGTGATGGCTTATCCAAACATACTGGTAGGCTGCATACCCAGAGTTTCTGATTCCGTTCGGGCCTGACAATGACACTTCAAACAAGCTCCCCCAGAGTGTGAGAAAGCTGGTCAGGGCACCACACTGTAAAAACCAAATCTTAGGACAGTGATGGTGAACCTTTTAGAGCTTTCAATGATACAAACAGCCCCCTGAGGCATGTGCCATTCGTTCGCAACCACTGTCATAGGTTAAACTTTCACTTCTAGTTCAGTAGTTAGAGTGCTTGCCTAGCAAGCACAAGGTCCTGAGTTCGATCTCCAACACCAAAGAAAACAAAAAACTTTTGCCTCAAACAGTGCCTGGAATGCTAAGGAAAAAGCATTTTCTCAATCTCACAACAAAACTATTTAAGCACAAAGGATATAGAAAAATTTAAGTGAGGTGTCCACAATTTGCCGACCATTTGTGATGCAAGTTCAACAATGTGCTGCTAGATGTTCATCTGAATGAGAAAGAGTAACAGAATGATTACTTTGTTATTCATATCTGAGAAATAGCTTCTGTCTTTCATCTCCTTTACCTAGAAAATAGTCACAAAGTACTGATAACGAACAATTACTAGGAAAATACTGTTTCTGAAGCAAAAACAAAACAAAAAGATCAAGTAATAAGAAGCTGGGCATGGTGGCACATGCCTGTAATCCCAGTACTTGGAAGGCTGAGGCAGGAAGAATGCCACCAGTTGGAGGCTAGCCCAGGCTGCATAGTGAGTTCAAAACCAGGCTGATCTATTAATATAGGGAGACCCTGTGTTGAGGGAAAAAAAAAAAATCAAGTAATAAACAGACATGGTGGCACACACCTGTTAATCCCAGCACTCAGAGATCCCAAAGTAGTGTCTGGCCTGGGCAATTAAGCAACTAGTGAAACTCTGTCTCAAAAATAAAAAACAAAAACCAAACAAAAACCAAAAATAAATAAATAAATAATAAAAAACAAAAAAGCAAATAATAATAGTATGTCCACAGACAGCCCTAAGAACAATGACCAAACCAGTAGCAACAAGTATCTGAAGCACTCACATTGAGAATTTGAAGTATCAGTTGACACCTTTAAAAAATACAGCGCTTTTTGCAGAAACTGGTGTTTCCAGGTTTGGAGCAGTAATTGTACTTGAAAGAAATAAGCAACTTTTCTACTCTGTGCTGAACAACATAAGGCAGCCCTGTTTCCTCAGTCATTTTTAAATTGAAAGCAATTAGGGTGGGTGTACAAGAATTAAAGGAAATAAAAACACCATTGTCCAAAGAATTCTATTATGTTCAACCCATTCAACTGTGCCCTCTGATACTAGATGCAGGAAAACGGTTAGTAAGACTTCCACCGGTTGGCCTGAGCCTGCTGCAAAATTATATATCAAGGACACCAGCGATAGCTTACTGAACTTGCTTCAAGAACAAAAACTGAACTTAAAATTGGGATGTATAATGAAAATAACATCTGGAGCCCTTCCATTATTTTTGAAGATATGCTCAGAACAAAGAACATCTTTACAATGTTGTCCAGCAAAACACAAATACACAATTTATCATTCTGGGAAAATTCATTAGTGTGATAATTTATGAAAATCAGATCCAGGGCTGGGGATTTAGCTCAGTGGTTAGGGTGCTTGCCTAGCAACTACAAGGCTCTGAGTTCGATCCCCAGCACAAAAAAACCAAAACAAAACAATCAGATCCACTGTGGCTGAGGATTTAGGTTAGTGGTTAGAGTGCTTGCCTCGCAAGCACAAAGACCCTGAGTTCAATCCCCAGCACCAAAAAAAAACAAATGAGCAAACGAAAAAAAAAATCAGATCCACAACAGAGAAGTTGCCATACATTGAGAATTCACTCACTGCACTAGATTCCTACAATGTCAATTAAGGAAAGTCCTTTCCGTTCTTCTTTTATATCTCCAAACAGCCCCCTTCCCTTTTTCTCCTTTATACTCTTAACTAAGCCTTCTACAAATAACCCTTAGGAAGCTGACATGGAAAAAAACGAACTTACAAATTAATTCTACTGTACTTATAAATGTCACTACTATTTTTTGAACAGGCTAAAAAATGCATATGTACAAAATCCAATTGAGCCAAAGGAATATACAGTAAAAATAAATCTCCCCTGCTCATCCTCTACTCCCCAGTCAGCCAGTTCTTCCCAGAGTAACTAACTTCTGGAGTAGGCTTCCTAAATTAAACTTTTGCTTGCAAGTTATTTACATATTAAAAATAGCAAGGAATATTCAATAATTTTTCGGGGCAGGGTGCTGGGAATCGAACTCAGGACCTTGTGCTGGCTAGGCAAGTGCTCTACCACTTGAGCTAAATCCCCAGCCCCTCAATCTTTTTTTTCTATTTTTTTTTTTTTTTTTTTTTTTGGTGGTGCCGGGGATCGAACTCAGGCCCTTGTGCTTGCAAGGCAAGCACTCTAATCACTGAGCTAAATCCCCAGCCCCCTCCAGCCCCTCAATCTTTATAAGCAAAATAGTTTCTAAAAACTTTCCTCCCAAGTATAAGGTTCAGCAGTAGACAACTACTATGCAAAAGGCCCTGAGATCCACTCCTAATACCACAAAATAACATCGAACTCTTTCTTCTTTGGGTCAAGTTAAATCTTACCTGGATCAAGTCACTTAAAATAAAGTACAAGACAAGTGAAAGGGCCCGAGTTTGATCCCCAGCACCAAAAAAAAAAAAAAGATAAAATACAAGAAAGTCTATTGCTACTACTTCACTGTGTTTATTCACCTGGGCTTGGGTCCAGATGGTAGAAGTAACATGTGCTAAAGGAAAATAGGAAATGAAAAATAGCCAGCTTCCACCTAGGACTGCTGAGGGCTAGAAATGGGAATGCGAGGCCCATCTTAGCCATGACTACACTTGCTACAATGTTTAAGTCTTACCATTCTCTTTCTTCCTAAATTTCTTTTTTTTTTCCTTCCTAAATTTCTTTTATTTTTAAATTAAGCAAAGAAAAACTACAGATTATTATAGACTAAACGAAAATACTTGTAGCTATTTCCATTTTCCATTAAGAAATCCAAGTGTTTTCTTGGAGTGAATATTTATATGAATATTTAAACTCTTAATACTTTTCCTGATGATTTGTGGGTACCACCTTCCCCAAATAAAGCACATGCAAAGCTAGTAGGTTTTCCTTCTCCTTTTAGGCTGCAGAAAGCCAGAGGCGATCTCACGCTGATCCTAAGAGGAAAAGGCCAGAACAACCACAAAATCACAACTTGAACTCACCACAGAGCTCAAGGTGTCAGGGCTACCAAGTAGTATGAAATCCAAATAAAGAATCTCCAGGAGACAGAGGTGGGCACTGGCGCTCCTGTGCCAGAGCATGTAAAAAAGAGATTGCTGGTACCATGCAGATGGGTGATAAGAATTCCACCAGAACTTACAATTTGCTAAAGGCTGAGTGAGGCCTAGCCTGAGACTGTCAAGCCCAGAACACACAGAGGCAAAGTGGCCATACCCACTTGTACAACTGTCTTTGCTAGATGCATACAGAGAAGTCTGGACACCCAGCTGGACTGAGCTGGTGTGGTTCTGGGCATAGAGGATCCACCTGAGGATTGTTGCCAATGCAATATAAAGGCGAATGGGAGCTGAAGATAGTTGCCAGCTGCTTTCCAGGAGAAGCTCTGTTGTGGCTGGTTCTCCTGAAGGGGACTCAGCTGTTCTCATCGAAGAAGGAGCTCGGGGACTTGCTGTAGTCGAGGATGGCTGCTGTTGCTTTAGGGGAGCTCTGGTCTTCATCTCTGCTGCAAGCATCGTATTCTGGTTCCAGTAAAGATTTCTTCAGCCATCATCTGCAGACACGGACATACATGGGACGGTGCTGTGGGCTCCCAGCCCTTGATTGGATCTTTTGAGTCTCCAGTGTATTCGGCATTCTTCCTTCATTTGGCTTATGGGTGTATGTTGTAACTTGTAAATGTCCTGTATTAAATCTGCTGTCTTGCAACCCATTGGCTCAAGAAAGGTAACTAATACACAGGGTGAAGAGAGAGTCCCCTCTGTGTTACAGATGTGGTGGTCCAGATCTACAGAGCTACCACTCAAGGAAAGGCACAAAGCTCTGCCCCACAGACCTTTTTCTCCTAAAAAAAGGAGTACCAAACCGTATCAGCCACGGAGCACACGTGACGACCTCCCTGCAGCTGGGCAGGGAGAAAAGTGCCCTGCAATGCAGGGAGAGGAGCTAAAGTCCTAGCCCTGACTCTGCACCCACACATCAACAGCAGACTCTAGGGGCTGGGGATTTAGCTCAGTGGTTAGAGTGCTTGCTTTGCAAGCAGAAGGCCCTGAGTTCGATCCCCAGCACCAAAAACAAAACAAAACAAAACAAAAAACAGCAGACTCTACCACTATGAGTGGTACAGCAGGAAGAAACACCCATCATGCAGGTACCCAGGACAGAGCAAAAACAGCAGGAAAAGGAAGTGGAAGAAAACAAAACCCTGCCTACCATCAGGCTGGCATTCTTCTGAGAAAAGAGGGGCAATAACAGAGAAGACCCTCCTCAGAGACGAGTGCACATGCAAGACTCAAATCTGCAGTGCTGCAAGATGTGGAGGAAAATACCTTCCAGTGCCTCACACCCTACTCTAAGCCAAGAAGCCCACAGGCAATTATTGTAACACATCCCAAACCCACATCCCAAACCCAGCCTGTGACAAGTTGACTCAACCCAACGGACACGCCCTGTGTCCAGCAGACTTGAGACCCAGCATTCTCTCAAAAATTAAGAAGCATACACGCGCCACACACACACACACACACACACACACACACACATATATGCTGGGGGAAAAAGTGCTATCATGAAACAAAACAGTCAGGCATGGTGGCACACACCTGTAATATCTATACTTAGAAGGGTAAAGCAAGAGGATCACTTTGATTTGAGTTCCAGGCCAGCCTCAACTACATACCAAGACCCTGTCTCAAGAAACCAAAAAAAAGAAAAGAAAGAAAGAGAAGAAACAAAATAGCCAGGCTGAGAGATGACCAAGCTATTCAAATATTCAAATTACTATACAGACATTTCAAGTAACTCTGATTTGTGTGTGTGTCTTTTGCTGGAGATCAAACCCAGGGCCTCTCCCAAGATAGGCCAGTGGTCTAACTCTGAGCTACTCTTCCAGCCCCCCATCCCTTACTAGGCTTAGTATGTTAAAGGCTACAGTAGAAAGGGTGAAAACACACATAAACGGATGGGGAAATTCTGCAAAAAGATGGAAAAATACAGGAAAGATTCAAACGGAAGTGCTAGAAATTTTAAAAGGTACAGATACTAAAGATTTTTATAAATGCCATGGTCAAGCACAGTAGTGAACACCTGTATGCACAGGTACTTGGGAGATTGGGGCAGAATGGCTGCAAGTTTGAGGCCAGACTAGGCAACTTAGTCCATCACAAAATGAAAACTAAAATGAATTGGGGATGTAACTCAGTAATTAGAGCACCTCAGACTCCACTCCCAGTACCACCAAAACCAATAACAAAAACTCTGACCAAACAAAACACAAAGAAAAGGGAGGAGGGGTTAGAGTGTCTCAGGGTTCTGGGACAATATAAACAATTGAACAAAAATTCTAAATAGAATTCTAGACAAAGAAAAAAATGAATGAAGCAGTAGAAATATTTTTAAAAATAACAGCCCCAAATTTCCCAAACCTATTAAATCAAACCATAGCACAGATCAAGAAGCTCAGAGAACCTCAAATAGAAGAAAAACACTGAAAGAGAGTATCAACACAACACATTCAGGCAGCTACAAGCCAAAAATAAAAATAAATCTTTAAATTGGCCGTGGTGGCACAACGCCTGTAATCCCAGCACTCAGGAAGCTGAGGCAAGAGGATCACTGCAAGTTCAAGGCCAGCCTGGGCTACGTAGTAAGTTCAAGGTCAGCCTCAACTACATAGCAAAACCCTACATCAAAAACCTAAAAAAATTTTTTTAAATCTTCAAGGCTGCTAGACAGGTATAAGGAAGAGTCCCCAGTTGATAACAGTGATGGTCCAACCCAAATTTTTCAACTGTATGATGGTACAAAAACACACACTCAACAGAAACAATACTTCAGATTTTGATCTCTTACCAGGATGACAATATGCAGTATGGTACACTTTCAAATGGGAGAATGGCAGGAAGTCATAGCTCCCAGTCAATCATGGGGTCAATACTTCACAGTGCACTGCAGTGCCAACCTGTGGAGCTTCCTAAATGAGATACTCAGGAAAGAGAGATGCAGTTTCAACATATGATGTTTTCAACTCAAGGATGGGTTCACTGGAACGCAATGTTCTCAAAAGTCACAAAGCAGCAACTACACTGACAGAAAAGTGTCAACACAGAACACTACACCTAAAAAAAAAAAAAAAAAAAGAATACTATGCCTAGCCAAAACATCTTCCAAAACTGAAGGTTTGTTTTTCAAACAAATCAAAACTAAGTTCATTTAATGCCAGCAGACCTGCGTTTTAAGAAATGTTTCAGGAAGGGCTGGGGATTTAGCACAGTGGTTAGAGCACTTACTTTGCAGGCAACAAGGAAGGCCCTGAGTTCGATCCCCAGCACCAAAAAAAAAAAGTTTCAGGAAAGAAAGAAAGGTAGGTAGGTTGGTTACAGTAAGTTTTTCAGGCAGAAAGAATATGGTACTAGATGAAAATTGGACCTACACAAAGAAATGAACAGTGCCAAATAGTAGCTCTTAGAGCTAAAGATGTTTTTTGATTTTTTTATGTTATTTTTATTCATTATGAATAAAAATACTAAGGTTTTAAAAATTAAAAATAATTGACTGAACAAAAATGGCAATAATGAATTGTGGGTTGCTAACATATGCGAAATCAAATGTAAAAAAAAATAATAAAAAACAAACCTGAAATTGGGCATTTTACAATTTTGTGTGGATTTTTTTCCCTGTAACTAGGCACTGAACCCATGGCTTCACACACACTAGGCAAGTGATCTAACACTGGTCTACATCCCCTACATCCCCAGACCATTTTACTTTGACACAGGGTCTCATGAAGTTGTCCATGCTGGCCTCAAATTTGCAATCTTCTTGCCCCAGCCTCCCAAGTAGCTGGCATGACAAGCATGTGCCTCCACGCCCAGCCAAAACAATTTTTAAAAGAATTATAATAATAAGCCCATATTGAAGAAGTTAACAATGGAATCATCAAAGTATTTGATTAATCCAAAAGCAAACAGAAATAGAAGAAAAACAGAAAAAGAACACATGGAACAACTAGCAGGCCTGGGATGCGGCTCAGGGGTAGAGCCCTTACCTGGCATGGCAAGGCCCTGGGTTCGATCCCTAGGACCACAGAAAGAGAAATCAAAGAAAGAAAGCGACTAGCAAGACTCACAGGTTTATCAATTAAAAAAAAAAAAAAGATTCACAGATTTAAACCCCACCATATCAATCATCATGGGTGCAAAGCATGGAGACAGATAAACCACACAAACACTAACGATGAGGAAAATGGAGTAGCTTTATTAATGTAAGACAAATGAGACCTAAGACAAATGAGACCAAGAGTAAAGAGGGACATGACAGAACGTCAAAAGGGTCAATTAGTCAAGAAGACATGACAATCAAAATGCAAATACACGGGAACTGTGCATGGTGGTGCACATCTGTAATCCCAGCACTTGGGAAGCTGAGGCAGGACTGCCCCAAGTTCGAGGCCAACCTGAGCAACACAGTGAGACCCTGTCTCAAAAAATAAATAAATGAAGGGAGAATTAAAACTAATCCACAAAATGACATGTAGAATTCAACATCTCCCTCAGAAATCATTAGAATATGTATATAAAGTCAATAAAGATATAGAAGGGGTTAGGGATTCAGCTCAAATGGTAGAGTGCTTGCCTAGCAAGCAAAAGGCACCAAATTTGAGCCCCACCACTCCTCCAAAAAAATAAACAACTAAAAATACAGAAAACTGAACAATACTATCAAACAACTAGACCCTGTTCAGTAACAGCCAGCCTAAACTACACAGCAAGACCATGTCTCAAAAAAAAACCAAAACAAAACAAAATTTGATTCCTAGTTTAAAACCTGACAAATAAAACTGATCACAGATGGTTTTATTGATGAATTCTATCAAATATTACAAGAAAAAAATCAATTCTACACAAACTATTCTAGAAGATAGAAAGGGGTACACTTTCACAACTCATTTTATGAAGTCAACATGACCTCAATTCTAAAATCAAACAAAGACATTACTTACAATTAAAGACTAACCTTCTTCAAGAATACAGATGCAAAAATTCTCAACAAAATATTAGCAAACCAATCCAGGATACATGAAACTAGGAAACCCCTTTGAAAGGCTTTAATCCATGTTTGAATTCTGCTCTAGGACCACCCGAAAGACAATACACAGCATCTGATTCCACTTAGTTCTAATGTAAACACAGAATTTTACGTATCTAATTTTACAAAATTACCTTCACAAAAAAAGCTCAGCTGGCATCTTAATTTAGGAAGTTAGTGAAATTATACAGTGGTTGAAACATTATAGGAGAAATTTTAGGATTAAAAGTCAAGGGGCTGGGGATTTAGCTCAGAGTTTAGAGTGCCTGCCTCACCAGCACAAGGCCCTGAGTGAAATCCCCAGCACCAAAAAAAAAAAAAAAAAGTTACCTACAGGGGTTGGAAATTAGCTCAGTGGTACAGCACTTGCCTGGCAAGCACAAAAACCTGAGTTTGATCCCCAGCACCCAAAAAAAAAAGTCATCTATAGTCTCATGTACAGGTCCACTACCCTTTAATTGAATGTATCTCCTTACTAGTTTCTTACTAACTTCAATTAAGAACTCTTAACTCATTTTCCTCAGGGTTTCTAAGATTATGACTCAAAACATGATCTCCAATCTCCTTTCTGAACACACATGCCCAGTTTTGCTTAAATACTTACCTTCAACCTGGCTGGTATCTGCACATGGTTTCCTCTTTGACTCTGAGTTCCCAGTCTTCTCATCACCATCCATAAGAGGAATATAGTCTGTTTTTCCAACAGTTTCCCCCACAACATCATCATAGGCCTCTGCCTCCAGGGTGGCCATGAAGTCCCGCTTGATTTCTTCCTCAATTTCTGGAGATGGCTCCGTTAACGCATCTGCAAGACTGAGGTCAGCCATTCTGCACGCCTAAAACTGCCTGTTGAGGAGACAGAGAGGTTTCATATCATAAGCACTCCAAATGGAAAACATATCTAGAAATGCTCAGAAATTGTTTAAACAAAAAAAATCAATACTAAAATTTTAAAGCTAGATGATGCATCCTCATTTGAAAAATGAGAAAATTAAAACTCAGAAATGAGGGCTGGGAATTTAGCTCAGTGGTTAAAGTGCTTGCCTTGGAAGTACAAGGACCCGAGTTCGATCCCCAGCACCATAAATAAATAAATAAATAAATAAATGAATGAATGAATAAATAAATAAATAAATAAAACTCAGAAATGAATGACTAGTCAGCTGGGCGTGGTGGCACAGGCCTGTAATCCCAGCACTGGGGAGGCAGAGGCAGGAGGGTCGCCAAGAGTTCAAGGCCAGCCTAGCCACTCAACCTAGCTACACAGTGGGTGTTAAGGCCAGCCTGAGCTACACAGGGAGAACCTGTCTCAAAAAATAAAATAAAATAAAATAAAACAGTCTTCCCTATGATGAACACTATCGTTATGCATATCTAAAATGTACCACTAAAATAACATTTAAATAAAAAGAAAAGAAAGGAACAGTTTTAGCCAAGATAAGTCATTGCTAATTCACTTTTTTTTTCACATTTTTGGAAGGCAGACATAACAAGCACTGTTTTGTCCTTTTCGTTAATAAATAAAGTGCAGGCTGGGGATTTAGCTCAGTGGTTAGAGTACCTGCCGAGCAAGCGCGAGGCCCTGAGTTCAATCCCTGGCACCAAATAAATAAACAAAGCACAAAAAAATCAACTCATTTAAACATACAGCAACTAAGATTTAAACCAGGTCTTCTGACTTCAAGTCTCATACTCTTTCAACTATCCTATACAGTATATCTTCATTTGCTAAGTCACATTCCAAATTGTATTTAAAATACTATACAAGCAAGATTGGTCAATTAAAAAAAAAGATTACATTTCTAACACATGAAATGTACCCTACTTGGGAGGAGGGTAGTGCAGACTGAACCCAGGGCCTTCACACTGAGCTACATTCCCAGCCCTTTTTTGAGACGGGGATTCACTAAATTGCTAAATTGTCCAGGATGGGCTTGAACTTGTGATCTTCTTGCCTCAGCCTCCCAGACTGCTGGGATTACACTACTCTGCAATACCCTGCCTGGTGAAATTACCTTTCTTTAATGATGACTGAAATAGGCCTTCGAAAGTCTAAACTGACAGATGCTCCAAGAGATAAGTTGGCTTTTTTTTTTTTTTTTTGAGACAGTCTCGCTATGTAGTTCAGTCTGGACTTGAACTCAGTATGGAGCCCAGGCTGGCCTCAAACTCGAAGCAATCCTGCCGTAGCCTCGCCAGTCCTGGGATTACAGGCATGTGCCACCATACCTCTCCAAATGGCAATTCTTACAGCTATCTGTATTTTCTCAGCGATTTCTTCTTCCTGAACTCCCCTCCATAGAAACTAATCCCCATCCCCAAAGGACTAGAGTTGGAGCAGAGTTAGGACTAGAGTTGGAGCAATCAGATCACAAGAAAATAAATGAGACAAGACCGTTTTGTGACTGACTGCTACAGACCTTTTTCAGTCATTTTAGTTTCCTCCACAGGACCAAGATGTGAGGTGACCATGATTATAAAACATAAAAAAAAAAATGTTTTTAGTACCCTAAAACATCAGAAGCCATCCCACTCCAGTACTCAAATGCAACACTACAAGGTTTTGCTGTATGTTACAAAGTAGAAAACATGAGAGGCAGCATTAAGGGATTAAGTGCCAATACGTAAACCTGACTATACCAACTGCCAAATTCTACTCCACCAAACAATGTACAGAAGGGATAAGTAAGCCCAGGGGTGAGACCTACTTCTTTTAGGCAGGTGCCTAGAAAGAAAAAGTGAACATTCTTCCAGAACAGGGATACAGAAGTTTGTCCCCATCTATCAGTGGTTGGGTGAAAATACTCATATTCTTTATATTTTATAAGGGGAAAAAAAACCCAAACATTTGGAAAGATATTAAATATTGAATTTATATACGCTTCTGTTATAGTTTATATCTAGATGTACCCCCTAAAGCCTCATACACTCATAGGTGGGGCTTTTGGGAGATGACCAGATCACAGAGGTATGATATTCAGTAGTAGATTAGTCCACTGATGAGTTCATAGCTAAATGCGATCGGGGAAGTGAACCCTGGTCAGAAGAGGCGGGTTACTCTCTATCTCCCTCCTTCTCCCTTGTTCTCTCTTTGCTTCCCATCTGCCATGCCATGAGTTTCATCCCCTCTGAGGTAGAGCCAGCCAACTGTGGACTGAAACCGCTAGAAACTATGAGACAAAATAAACCTTTCCTGGGGCTGGGGGTTTAGCTCAGTGGTTAGAGTGTTTGCCTTGTAAGCCCAAGGCCCTGAGTTCAATCCCCAGAGGGGGAAAAAAAAAA